>JAJPUD010003988.1:47167-67268 GCA_023553655.1 Myrmecobius fasciatus
ATGTATATGTATGTATCATAATATACTAATCAAATTCTAAAAGGAAAAGTTAAGTAAGTTATAGGAGTAAATAGGCAATTAAATTATTCTAGTAGGGAATCTCAGCTTTCCTTTCTCGGGAACAGATATATCTAATCATAAAATAAATAAGTAAAAAGTTAAGGAGATGATTAGAATTTTTAAAAAGTTAGACAATGACAAATCTCTCAAAAATATTGAATAGAAATAGAAAGGAGTATGCCTTTTTGTTCCCTGGGCAGCTAAGTGACTCAGTGAATAGAGAAAGTGCCAGGCCTGAAGTCAGAAAGATTCTTTTTCCTTGCATTCACATCTGGCTTCAGTCACTTACTATCTCTATGACCCTGGGCAACTAATTTAACCCTATTTGCCTCAATTCTTCATCTGTAAAATAAACTGGACGAAGAAGTGGCAAGCCATTATCTTTGCCAAGAAAAGTACAAATGGGGTCACAAAGAATTGCTCAACTGTATAAGAAAACTTCAACAAACTTACTATTGTATTAGGACATGAAAAACTCACAAACAAATGCAGAAAAGCAAAAAATTAACTGCATCTTTTTTAGGCTATGATGCAATAAAAATAGCTTCCAACAAATGTCCTAGGAATCGTAGATTAAAAATTAAATGAAAGCAAATCACCTAATCCTAAAGAATGAGTGGATCAAAGAATAAATCGTGTTTGAAACAACAACAACAACAACAACAACAACAACAACAACAAAACCCACAGAATTAAAAGGGGGAGAGAGGGGAACTTGAGTAGAATCTATTATGATTCTTGAATGGAGGTTAAATTCATTAAAGATAATGATAATAGAGATAACATACCAAAATTTGGAGAATGCAGCCAAAGTAATGTTCAGCCAAAGCAATCTAAATGCATTTATCAAAAAAAATAATAAATCTATTAATTGGGCATGCAACTAAAAAAATAGAAAAAAGGACAAATTTTAAATTCCCAATTAAACAGCAAAACGAAAATCCTAAAAGTTACAAAAGTTTAATAAAATTTAAAGAAACAAGTCTATTGAAATAAAAAATAAAGTTAGATGCCTTTTGTGTGAAAAAAATAATAAAATAAATTTTTGTTCAATTTGATTTCAAAAAAGAAAGAATAAAACCAATTTACTAGTATTAAAAATGAAAAAAAATTTGAATATACCAAAAATGAAGATGAAATTAAAGCAATTGTTTGGAACTCTTTTGTCCAATTTTATGTTAGGAAAATCTGACTAAATAAAATAGATACATTTGTACCAAATTTGGGTGTTTTTTTGAATAAAGATATGGGAATGGTAGGCCATTTCTTTCTTTTTTTATTTTAATAGTATTTTATTTTTCCAAATACATGCAAAGAAAATATTCAAATTCATCTTTGCAAAACCTTGTGTCCCCAATTTTTCTTTCTCTCTTCCCCCCCCCTTTCACAAGACAGCAAGCAATCTAATGTAGGTGAAACATATTGGGCCATTTCTTAAGGTTGATTTAACAGTCAATAAACAAGCATTTATTATGTATCCCCTGTGTGCCAGCCTCTATGCTAAGTTCTGGGTATACAAAGAAAGACAAAAAAATGTCCTTGCCCTCCAGGAGATCACATTTTAATGAAAGAGACAACATGCAATCAGCTATGTAAATGAGATATTTGTAGTGTAGATGGATGAAGGTAAAAGAAATAATATATTAAAGCAAGTATTTAAATAATAACAAAATAGCATCTACATAGTGCTTTAAAGTTTGCTAAGTGCTTTATATACATTATTCTATTTGATACTCACTATTACCCAAGGAGGCTAGTACTGTTATCCCCCAGAATAAATCATGTTTGAAACAAAAAAACATAATTAATTATACATAATTAAATATTATTTAACGAGTCTCATCTCATATACCTAAGTGTATAAGAGCAAGTGTAAAAGGCAGAATTTGAACTCAAGTTCTCCTGACTCCAGGTCTAGCAATCTATCTGGGAAAAGAGCTGGCATGAAAAATAAAATCTCCATGTATACCTGACTCATCCTCTCCATATCTGTGATTTGGGAGACCTCATTATCTCCTAAACTTCATTCAAATATTTGCAGAAGCATGGTATATTGGAAAAAGGAATAGATTTGGAGTGAGAAGACTTGGGTTCAAAACCAGCTCTGCCGTTTCTAATTTATCTGACCTTGGAAAATTTCTAGATCTGTTTCCTGATCTTTAGGAATTGGACTTGACAAACTCTGAGTCTTCTTCCAGTTCTAAATCTATGATTCTAATATCTCTAACTGATTATTGGACACTCAGACAGGATATCATGTATCCATCTCAAACATGTTGATGAAAGAGCTCATTATATTTTCCCCAAACTTATCTCTTCTCTGAATTTTCCTAGCTTCACTATCCTTTCCTTACATACAGGTACAAAGCCTCAGTGTCATGTTTGATCTTCTCATTCTCTCTCTACCCAACCTATCCAATTATGTCTTATCTTCATATTTCCGTCATATTTTATATGAGTTCTTTCTCTCTACTCATCCAGTCACCAGTACCGGCCCTCATCACCTCTTGCTGAAATACCTATAACCCCATTTTAATTTGTCTCTTTGACTCAGGTCTCTTCCTACTGCAATCCAGCCTCTAATCAATAGATAAGGTAATTTTAATGGATCTTATATTATCATTTCCCTATTCAAATAAGTCTAATGGCTCCCCATTTCCACAGAAAAAGGTCTCATATCTCAAATACATAAAGAGCTTTATGAAATCTCTAAGAATATTGTCATTTCCCAATTGATAAAGTCAAAGAATAGGAACAGGCAATTTTCCAATGAAATCAAAACAATTTATAGTTATATTAAAAAAATTTCTAAATCATTATTGATTAGAGAAATGCAAATTAAAATACCCTTGAAATATTATTCTACATCTGCAAGATTGGCTAAAATTATTGAAGGGGAAAGACACAAATGTTTGAGGGGATATGCAAAAACTGGGACACATTCATTATTGTTGGAATTGTTAACTGATCCAACCATTTTGGAGAACCAGCTGAAATATGCTCAAAGAGTTTTATTAAGCTGCCTATACCCTTTGATACAGCAAATGACTATCAGGTCTATTTCCAAAGATAATTGGAGGGAAAAAAAGGAATCTATATGTTCTAAAATATTTATATCAGCTCTACTTGTGGTAAAGAATTGGAAACTGCAGGGATACCCATCAATTGGTGAATGACTGAACAAGTTGTATTTTATGGTTGTGATGGAATATTACTAAGCTATAATAAAAAATAAGCTCAATGATCTTAGAAAAGCATGAAAAGATCTGCATGAAATAATTAAGGAAAAATAAAATTAGCAAAATCAAGAGATCATTATATACAGTAATAGCAGTATTGTTTAAGAATGACTGAAGGAATAAGTTCTTTTGACTATTGTAAATACCAAAATTAATTATAAAGGGCATGAAAATGATACCGTGTGCATCCAGAAAAAGATTTGATAAATAGAAGTATGGGTAGAATAATTTATACATACATACACATATGTATGTACAAAGAAAATTTACATGATAAGTTAGTTGTATATTTGAAGGGAACAGCAACTTGTACATGGTGGATTTGAAGTTTCAAGTGAAGTGCTTGCGCTATTCCAAGAATTAAAAAGGAAATAATTTTTTAAAAAATCAAATTCAAATATTTCCAATTTTTAAATCCCATTACAAACTTGACAACTTAAGTTTCCAAACTTGCCAATAATTTCTTCCATTTCCATACTCTATGATTGAACTAGTCTGGTCTTTTTTGCTATAGTTCATTGACAAAACTTCATCTCCAGTCACCTTGCCTTTTTAGGAGCTGCATCTTTGTCTGGAATGTATTTTCTCTTTAGCTTCGCTTCCTAAAAGCTCTTGGATTTTGGTGTTTTTTGTCTTTTTTTCCAAATAATTTCAATTGACATCTTTAATGTGAAACCTTTCTTGCTAGAACTCACTTCTCCCATTATTTTATATTTGAGATAGATACATCTAGAAAAAGACACACATATATACACATAGGTGTGTGTATACATATGTATACACAAACACATGCATACATACACACATTTACATATGAGTATTGTTTCTTGAATTCTCCCTCCCCCACATAAACTATAAGAACCTTGAGAGCAGGAACATTTATTTTTTTATGCCTTTATAACTACAGTATCTATTTCTATGGCATAGCAGGCATTTTATACATACTTGATAACATTGACTGATATTTGGTTAGGATTTAATGGTTTACAAAAAAATAGGTATTAAAATATTTTCATCCTCATTGTATATAGGATGAGAACAAGTTTTAGAAAGCTTAAATGCCTTTTTTCTGGTCACAAATCTCAAAAATGTCTGAGGCTACCTTCAAACTGAGCCATCTCCTTGGGGTAGATGGCCAAAAGGGTAACTTCTAAGGCCCCTTCAGTCTAAGTCTATTCTCTTTCTGTTCACCCCAGGTTAAAGAGATGTTTCATTCTCTCTTCAGAAATTCCATAGCCATTATTTGCTGATTTACTCTTTGACATTTAGTATAAACTTTGCATTATGCCTGGAAATAAGGTCACATGTGGGGTACTGAATTTTAGAAACACAGAATTGGAAAGAATCTAGGGAAAAGTCAGCCCTCTTCTGACTTGCAACGGTGTGAATTAGGGAGGAAAGGAACTTCTCAGTTTTGTATTACATAAACAGTTGGTTAGGTGCCTGAGATAAAGAATTGGAAATAAAGTATTAAGGAAGAGGAGACCCTTTTTGCCTCTCATTTATTATTATTACTATTCAAATATGTTGATTTAGGGACTACTCAAAATTATTCATTTTGATCCTGGAGTGTAGAGTTGTTGAACATAAGTTTATATTCCCAAGATCTTAGATAACAATGACCCTGTCAGTAATGTTACTTTTTCTTGATTGATGTTTTTGTAAATGAAACACGACAGACTTTCCCCGGATTCTGCATTATTTCATTAACATAAACGTACCTTAGTTTCATTAAAACACTCTTGTATTCGTTAAATGCAAAGGGCACTCTCACATTGATTAAATCAACTGCTCTTTTTAAAAAGTGTTTTAGGCAAAGTGTGTGATGAAATCCTATTTCTTTCAGTAAGCATAGTTAAACACACAGCCATGTGGAGCTGTGGCCCTCTAAATCAATGGAGAAGTTGTTCTTATTAGTGGTGAATATATCAATATATAGACATGTACATAGATATACAGACATCAACACATAGACTAATAATCTCAAGATAGCAGATAATAATGGCAACTACAGAGGGGTTATTTATAAGCAATGACCAAATCCTACCAGAATTTATGATTGTTGAAATCAATTGTATTATTTTTGGCTA
The DNA here is from genome assembly GCA_023553655.1 of Myrmecobius fasciatus. Taxonomy (NCBI): domain Eukaryota; kingdom Metazoa; phylum Chordata; class Mammalia; order Dasyuromorphia; family Myrmecobiidae; genus Myrmecobius; species Myrmecobius fasciatus. Next base: position 52,557 of record JAJPUD010003988.1, read on the forward strand.
AGTAAACCCAGAGAGGTTTATTATTGATTGGTAGATTGAGGGAGACTAGAAAACTAGGACTAATGATTTCCTGTGCCATTGGTGACATAGAGTTATCTTCTTTCTTTCTCTTCTTGTATGAGTTTTCTATGGTTCACTTTGGTTTACTGCTATGAGAATCACCTAGAGGGATTAAGTCCTATCTGCAAATAATTCAGGGAAATGACAATTTGGGAGGAGGGGAATGGCACAGGGAGAAGTAAAGTTTAATGATCTATAAAGGTCTTTGGGGTCACAAAATCAAAGGTCCACAAAATGAAAGATTGATTTATAAAGTCCTCAGAGGTCATTTTTTCAACCTGTTTTTAAACAAGGGTCCCTTTTACAACACACTTGATAAATGACCACAACATTTTTCTAGCACTTAGCACAAAGCCTAGCACATAGTAAGCACTTAATAAATGCTTGTAGTTAACCAGAAGATCCTCAGGGACAGGGTATTCACTACCTCCCAAAGTATCCCATTCTAATTTAAGATAAATCCATTAAGAGATTTTGTTCCTCTTTCCACTTCACAAAGCTAAACGGAAAGATTAAGAAGCTAGAAAGATGGCCAAGTCAGATAATCTACAGTAAAAATTACCTGGCACAATCACCCAGGGAGGTTTTGCTTATTAGCACATGCCAGATAGCAATCTTTTCATTGTCTGGAGAATGGTGGTAGGGGAGAAAGTTTAAAGAAAAGAGTACCAGGTGATTAAAACTTTTAACAAGCAGGTATTAATCAACTTTGCCCAGTTGTAATTAGTCAATGTGAGGTGTATTATTATTTTCGTTTGTTTCCAAGTCCTTAGGAGTTCTATCTTCCAGAGATAATAGCCTACTAAAGAGATATTCTTAACCCAGATAATTCAAATTTGGGATCTGGGAACCCCCTGAAAAAATTTACTAAAATTTATGGTGGCATATAAGATCTGACTCAAAACAGCTGTCAAAGTCAATCTTTGTTTTTGTTATGTTTTTGCTTTACCAGAAGTACCTTGGCAGTCCTTCAAAAGTAAAATGCCCAGAGTTTATTAACCTAGTCATATAAGAATGTAGGTGCTTATAATATTGGATCAAAAGCAAAGAAGCAACTAAAGCAAGCCCATTTAGATTTAACTCAATTTGTTTCTGCCCATTACATTCATTTACATTTTTTCACAGTCAATTTTAATAAGGATATTTTTCTAAATAATTTCTCATGGTTGAATTTGGATTAACTCCTAGGTCACTATAGAGTTGTAAAATACTAGCCTGGGAGTAATGTATTCTCAGAGCCAATCTTTCCTGATCTTGCTGTAGCTTTGTAAATCATAGACCACAACTTCTCTGAACACTTTCTTGGTTTTCATGACATAGATGTCACATGGTCCTTCTTTCACCACTCTTTCATCTCTTGATCATATCATCCATGCTCTATCTCCTTAGCATAGGTACTATTTCTATTTTAATCTTTCTTCTTTATTCTTGTTATACCTTTTCTCTTTTTATATTAATAGCTTTTTTATTTTTCAAAATACATGCAAAGGTAATTTTCAACATTCACTCTTACAACATTTAGGAATACCTTTGGAAAACCCTAATGTTTTAAATTTTTCTCCCTATCTCCCCAAGATAGCAAGTAATCCAATACAGGTTAAATGTGTGATTCTCACCCCAAAGTTGAAAAGAGTCCACCACAGTTGATCATCATATAATCTTACTCTTACTGTGAACAATGTTCTCTTCATTCTACTCATATCATCTAGGATCAGTTCATATAAGTTTCTCTATGCCTTTCTCAAATCATCCTGCTCATCATTTCTTACAGAACAACAATATTCCACAACATTAATATATTATAACTATTCAGCCATTCTCCAACTAATGGGCATCCACTCAGTTTCCAGTTTCTTACCACTACATAAAGGGCTGCCACAAACATTTTTGTACATGTGGGTCCTTTCCCCTTTTTATGATCTTTTTAGGATATAGACCAGTAAAGCCACTGCTGGATCAAAGGTATACACTTTCTCTTGATGATCTTCTAGGTTCCCATCATTTCAACTGTTATTTCTATGCAGATAGCTTCCAAATTTACATATTCAAACCACTGTCTCCAGAGGTCCATTCCTGAATCAGTAACTACTTTTCAGACAACTCTATTTGAATGTCTCATAAGTATATTAAATTCACCAAGTCCAAACAGTACACATTTTCTTTCCTTCTAAACTAACCCATCCTCTTAAATTCTATATTTCTGTTGAGGAATACCACTATCATTTGAGTCATGCAAGATACCATCCTAGTAATTAATTAACATCATTAATTCAATAAATATGTATTTATGAATCGTCTACTATGTGCTCAACTCTATGTTAGGTACTAGTGTTAAAAGCACAAAGAATGAAATAAAAAGTGCTCACAAAGACCCTACATTCAAATGTGATATAAAACAATTTCACACCCACAAACACACCCAGAGGGTAACCAACAGTCTCAAACCTTTTATTGAGAAGGGGAATGTCTATCCCAAGCATATGAAGACTTCCCCTCAAAGAATGGGCAGATGGGAACGATTTATTCCAAGGGCTAGGGAAGTGGCTGAAGCAGGTACCGGGGAGAGCTTAGAGATTGGTCAGTGGATTCCAAGGTGATCCACAGCATACCAGACTATCACCAATCATATTGCCTTTTGTCTTACCACTGACTTCAATGACCCAGGAAGGGGTAGCAAGGCTAAGGACTTTGTCCATGTTTGTCTCACTTAAATTTAATTCATAAATGACTCAAGACATTACCCCAATGATGTCATTGGTTCTCTTCAGAAACAAAGGACAAGCAACAATATACACATATATATGCATATATATGTATAATATGTGTTTTATCATAAATATAAATTAAATAAATACAAATACATACAAAATAGTTTGAAGAGAGAACATTACTACTTGGGACATCAGAAAAGACCTCATACAGAATGAACCAATGAAGCATTTATCAATCACTTATGATGTGCAAAATGCTGTGCTAGGTAGTGAAGATACAAAATAGTTAAAAAAAAAAAAAAAAAACATAGGAAGCCAGTCCCAGTACTAAAGAGTTCACATTTTATTCAATGGTACAAACCAGATGGAAAAGTCTCATGATTATTAGGTTACAAAAGCAAAGCACATGTTCATAATTCTTCTTTAATATCATTTTACAGAAAAATCATGACAATTTCTGATATTGAATCATTTGACATTGCCAGGGACTTTAATGGCAAGAATTTTGCTTTCTAGGAATTTAGCAGTTGTGGCTAAAGCACTTTCAGATACAATGGCCCAAGACAATTCCAAAGAATTTAGGATGAAAAAGTGCTATCCATATCCAAAGAAAGAACTGATGGAGTCTGCATACAGATCAAAGCATAATTTTTCTTTTTTTTTTAAATTTTTCTTAGGGGTTTTAGTCTGTGTTTTCTTTCAAAATATGACTAACATGAAATGTGTTTTGCATGACTGTATCTGTACAATCTAAATTAAAATGCTTACCTTCTCAGTGAGGGGGTAGGAAGGAAGAGAATTATGGAATTGAAAAAAATTTAAAGGAATGTTCAAAAATGTTTTTGCAGGTAATTAAGGAAAAATAAAATATTAAATATTTTGCTTAAATTTTTAAAATTGCAGAAACAATTTCCACAAGATTGTATATGAGCTGCATTTTAAAAGAAGGATTCCACAGGGTAGAGGTAAGGAGGGAATGCATTTTAGACAGTATAAAGACACAGAAATAGAAAATTGCCTGCTCCATATAAGAAACATGGAAAAGGGCAGTTTGGATAAATGAAAGACTGTGGGAGGTGAAGATTAATGTCCAGAGAGAGTGGAAATATAGGTTGAGGCCAGATTATGTGGTTCTTTAAAAGCTAAACAAAGAAGCTTATATTTTATCTGAGAGGCAATAGGAAGGCATTGGAATTGAGGAGCCACATGGTCAGTTCTTTGCTTAAGGAATATTACTTTAGTGGCACTGTGTTGGATGGGCTGGGAAAGAAAGAGATGAGGCAGGAGAGAAGTTAGGAGGCTGTTGGCAATAATTGGGGTGAAATCATCCTTCATGTTTCACTCCCTTCCCATACCCAATCAACTTCTAAGTCTTATTGATTGATCTACACAGGGTTTTTAGTGTCCTTCTCTCTACTTACTACCATAGAATCATAGTCAAATTCCAAAATGAATCTTGAGTAGAACACACCCAACTTAAGGTTATCTAGCTTCTGTTAGAAGAGCTCCAATGAGTGAGAGCCTCTGAGATGAACCATTCCACTTTTAGTTAGTTGTAATATTCAGGAAATCTTCCTGACATCTATCCTAAATTTCTTTCTTTGCAACTCCTGACCACTGTCTTTGGTTTGGCTCATTAAGTTAAAACAATGGAAATCTAATTCCTTTTCCACAAGAGATTGTTTCAAATACTTGAAGACAGGTATCATGTTTCTCCCTCCCTCTCCCATCTCATATTCTCTTTTTCAGACTAAATATCCCCAATTCTTTCTGATAATCCCTACGTGGAAGGCACTCAAGGTCTTTCACCATCTGAGCTGCCTTCCTTCAGATGCTCATCCACCACATTGTGGTGGCCAGAAAGGAGCAACATATTCCAGATATGCTCAAACCAGGGTAAAATACAGAAGGATCAATGCCTCTTTGCTCTTGGAAGGTTTTTGATTGCCATCACCATAATTCAGGGTCTCATCACCTTTACCCTATCCTATTGCAATAGATGTGGTATTTGCATTTTCCTTCTTCAATAAAACTCTCCATCCCAAATTAATACTCTTAAAACAAGTCTGTCTATGTCATGAAAGAAGCTTCAGTGGCTCCCTACTTCCACCAAAATATGACATTTAAAACTTTCATAATCTATCCTCTTCCTCACTACCCTTCCAGACTTATTTACTATTACCTCCCTTCATGTACTAATTCTAATTCCTATTAGGATATAGCATTGCCTCTTCTTGTTGACATCTCTTACTCTCTTTAAGGATCAATTTAGATACTATCTACTCGGTAAAACCTTTCCTGATTTACCCAGTTGTCAGTCTGTCACAGACTGCTGAATTTCTTTCCACACACTTTATATCTACCTAACTGTAAATGCAATTTAGGGCTACATCCCATATACTGTGCTAGCTGAATTAGTATGGTATTTTGGACTCTCCCAAGAGGTAGCATGTACAGGTGAGTTCAGCCACCTTAACCTCCACCTCCACTATGGTGCTGTTGAAAAGAGCCCAGGATCCTGAACTAAAGGGCATTGGGAAGAATGCTCTTTCCTATAACATAGACCATTCCAAGTCCAGTACAAGTCCCAACAACTATCATTCCAGTGAAGACCAAACTGGCAACTGTTTCTATGGCTGTATGAAGGAGGCACCTGTCCCCTCAAAATGACTTAAGACCTGGCAAAATTCCTGCCACCAAATTCCTTGGCACTGTCAAAATTGTTTAATATTAGACATCAGTGATATTTGCTATCATAATATTAAAATACATTAAAGTATGTATTTATAGATATTAAACATTAAAGTACATATTTACATTTGTACTTGTCTCTCCTGTTAAAATGTAATCTTCTTATGAAAAGGAATTGTTTTATTCTTTATGCTTATAACTTCAGTGGCAAACACAATTTAGAAAGTATATTGCCATCTGCTTGCCACTATACCCTATGGATTTCTGAGATTTTTGATCTTAAGTGAAGATATTTCCAATCTGAATTGTCTTTCCTTTTTGAAACAAGAGCTGCTTGAGGGTGGGCACAATTTTCCATTTCAATTTGTATTAGCAGGGGCAGCTAGATGGCATAGTGGATAGTGCACTGGCCCTAGAGCCAGGAGAATCTGAGTTCAAATCCGGGCTCAGATATTTAATACTTAATAGCTGTGTGACCCTAAGAAAGTAACTTAATCCTAATTACCTAATTTGTATTAGCAGTTTACTCAGTGCTTTTCACATAGTAAGTATTTTATTTTTTTCATTCATTCAATTGTATCTAAAATTTCATTCAATGAATTATTTCGTTTTTATCTTTGGACATCTGAAAACCAGAAAAAAATGTCCTATACATATTATCTTTTACATCTTCTACATTAGTGGCAACTAAATGGCACAATGAATAGAGAGCTGGAACCATATAATCCTAGGCAAGTTCTTTATCCTTCCCCCCCCCCATTTTTCTCATCTGTAAAATGAGGAAAATAAGAGAACCTACCTCAAGGGTTAGTAAGATCAAGTAAGATATTTGTTAAGTGCTTTTCAAACTTTCAATAACCTATAAATACTAACTATTATTATCTAACTATCCTGTTGAAGTGAATTGAAAAGAATTTCTCTGCCTAATATGGTTCCCAAGCACAGGGGAAAAAAGCAAATGTTGGGGACCGGGAACTTTGTATATAAGGAAACAGTAGCACTGACCACAGTCTCCAACATTAAACTGCTATTCAGATGGTCGTATTAAAGGACTCTTTTTATTGGGAGGTAGCTTCTTAATTAACAGGTACCAATATGACATTTGATGTAGGATAAGTCCTTCTAGTACTTGATATAAGGATACATCTATCTAAGCTACGGGTGTACCAACTTAAATGGTGTCATTTGGGGGTAATATTTATATGGTCATATCAGGTAACCATATTATAGTCAATGGATTCTCCACTTAATTTTTTTTATCTTCAAAATAACTTTTCTGCTCAAATACTGTCGAGAAACAATTAAACGTTAATTTCCCCTACTTTCCCTCTCCATGAAAGAAGCATGCCAGTCACATTTTTTAAAATGCCACAAAGCAGCATTGAGTAGTAAAAAGATTACTGAATTTGAAATCAAAGACCTATTTGGGCATCATAATTCTGTTACTAAATACCTGTATGATCTTGGACAAACCACTAAAACAGATTCCTCAATTTTATACTAAGGTTATTTCTAAGGTCCTTTCCATTCTGAATCCATGATTCCATGACACTAAACCTTAGTTTCCTGATCTATAAAATGAAAGGATTGACATAAATTATTGTTAAAAATATTTGAGGCTCATGTTTATCTTGTACCCTATAATTTCCAAAGCACATTCCACTCAACAGCCTCATGAAATAAGTAATAATGAAATTATAAACTCACTGTACAAATGGGTAAACTGAGACTCAGAGAAACTTAATGACTTGCCCATCATCACCCATCTAGTAAAGTATCAGACATGGGCTTAAACCCTATACTCCTGTTTTAAGGTCCAGAATGCCATCTATTCTGGTACTGTTCTGACGGCTTAATAAATGCAAGTTGAGTACCTCTGCAAAAAAAAAAAAATCTACCATTTATCACTTCTCTCTTGATATCTTCCCTTTAGACTCCTTGCAATATAATCTGCTAAACAGTAAACATATTTTGGTTTCAGAGAAAGCTTATTCTCTCTAAGTTAAACTACTTAATTCAGTGACCAAATTAGCATCTGAAATTATCTAATGCAAAAATGAATTCTTGAGCAATGACATTTATTGCTTGTTAAAGTGATTGGCTGCTCAGTCTTAAATATACTGCTGCTTTTTTCATTAAGTATCTTACCTTTATTTAGGTGATTTTATTTCCCACAAAGAAAAGAACAGTTCTTGCTTGAGTATATTCAGTAACAATGCTGAAGTCTAGGAAACAATGTTCTAAAATTGATTTTCATTACTTATGTAAGAACCTTGTAATGACTCTACCACAGAAGTATTACGTCCCCATTCAGAATTCATTCCTGAAGCATTCAGTAATTCACAGTTTAGCTGAGAGGAAGTAATTTCTGTAGCTACCCAAATCTTGCCACCTCAATGAAGTCTTCCCACATTGATCAGGGGGAGAACTGATGACTTTTTTCAATAATTGAATAAATTCGTTTCAATAAACATTTTAAATGCCTATTAAATATCTTTACTGTGCTAAGTACAAGGGATACAAATATGAAAAATATTGTTTCCAAGAAGGGGAGGAAAGGGAAGGAGAGGGAATGTAAAGGAAAGGGAGAGAAGGGATGAACAATGAAGGAGAAGGAAGGGGAAAGGAGAGAAGGAAAGGGATTTCGCAAGAAGCATAGAATCCAATGCAAAGAGAACTTACAGAAGGAAGTTGAAAAGGATTGAAGAGAATAGCATAAGGACATGATGTTCCTTAGAGTCCAAACCAAACAGAGATGCTGATACAAAGTGGAGAATGCTTTTGTCTCATTCTTATTACTCTGAGTACAAAATTATCAAGGCTACCTTCTCCATTGACCCTCCTGAATTTGTATATACATGCTTAAGCAGAGTAAGTGTGGCACACATTTATATCCCCAAAAGTTTTCACCAGCTCATAGTTCTTCCTTTCAGTGACAACCCAAAGGAGTGCTTCAATATCTATGACAGCCTTTAAACTACAGGTATATTCTATCACATAGTCTGACCTTGGGTAAATCAGTTAATCTCAATTTAAATGAAATTTAATATAGCTATTAAATGAATGTAATAATGCCTAATGAGGCTATCCCACCAAGTTGTAAGGATAAAATGAGGAAAATATACATGAATGTACTTTGTTAACTACAAAGTACTACAGAAATGTGAACCATTATTTTATGGGGTGCTGCCATGGGTACCAGAACAGCAGGGGTATAATAAATTCCAAGGAAGAAGGAAATGACCATTAAATACCATTAAGAGTTTATTCATCCCATTAAAGCCTAGGTCTCCCTTTGATAATATGATGTATATGAAATTTAGGACACAGAGTTAATGGCTACAAAAAGGGGGGAAAGAGATATACTTTGGACAAAATTTATCTTTATTAAAAAATTTCCCCAAAGCTGGTTCTGTCTATACCATCTAAAAATCTTGTCATCTCTTAAACTACAGGTACCCTTAAGCTCAGGGACAGGTGTACACCTTATTGTCTTATTTATCTGCTGGTTTGGTATATCTATTCTTCTATCTGTGTAACTCCCCGTAATATTCTTGAGGACATAGACTGCTTCTATTTTTTCTTATATTCCCAGTGCCATGAATAATACTTTGCACACAAATAGTGTTTAATAAACATTAATTGAATTGAATTCTTTGAATGTGTATCATATTACATTAGCCCCCCCAAAAAAATGACAGAATCCTTGCCTTCTCCCGAATCTAACAAAGTACATTTTGAGACGTTTTAATGTTTGTGATGTAAGAATGGGATAGGAGTCTAACGTCTCTTCCTCTTCTTGCTTCTCTCAAATAAATAGATGTTTTATTTAAAGATATTTTATAACTTTAACTTTATAACTCTAAACACCAGGTTGATTGAAATTTACTTCACAGCTATTTCCATTTGAAGAAATTAATTTTTACAATAAGATGCCCATACACATTTGATAGTCATTAATTTGGTATTCCTATTAATTTCCTATGTTTGTCCATTCATTCATACACTTTTCTTTTTATAAGAACACAGTGTATTTATTTTACTGGACATTATCTTATATGTGTTTATTTATTTTTATATTCCTAATAGTTATAAATATTAATAAATTCCTATTTATTTAAATGTAAATATAGAAATTTATATATATATGGTATAATAAATATATAATTTATATTATATATAAATAAATATTTATATTTGTATATGATATTATAACAAATATATAAGGATGATATATAATAAATATACACATTTATTATATAAGTATTTTATTTTATTGCCATTTTTTCAGTTATTATCTTTTTTAGACATTCAGATGAATTCTCATTTTTATAACCTAATAATTTTATTATACAGATATTTAAATGGAAATATTTTGCTCTTTTTTGGAAAACTTTTTGGAGTACATTCTACCAGTGGATTTATTAGATCAAACATTTGATTATTTTCAATCATTTTAAAAATATTCTGCCAGATTGCTTTCCAAAGTTCCTACATTTCTTCAATTCAACCAGAAATGCATGAGCGTACCTGAATTGAGTTTTTTCTGATTTTTATGATCATGAAACAGTATTTTATGACATAGTGATTGACATACTGCAAATCTTAGAGTTCAATGAGACCTCAAAAATGATTGAGTTATCTTTGACCTAGAACAAGAATATGACCTACCCCATCTCAGTCTTTGCATTAGTACCTCCAATGATTGTTATAATTGGTAAAATACATCTAAGAATAGTATAACCAGACCTCTTTGTTACTTTAGAATCCAGTTTTAAATGTGGATTTTAAACATGAAATCAGAACGAGGAATATATCCGAAAATTTAAAATAAGGGTCATAGTTATATTCTAAGATAGAATCCTATAATTCTTACCAGAAAACAAATTCCTCTGAAAACTCTCTTCCTGAACCTAACCCCTATGTGTCCTAGTTCTTGGTCCCTTAGGAGACAAACAAAATAAATATAATCCTTTTTCCATGTGACAACCCCAAATATCTGTGAAGACAGTAATCACATTGGAGGGATGTTATGCTGTTCTAAACATGGACTATATTTTATTATATTCATCATCTATAGAAACAATATGACCTCAAGGATAAGTGCTGGACTACATCTCAGAATTCAGAAAGAACTAGCCCTGAATAGTAACTGTGATATTTATTTGCTATGTGACCCCAAGGAAATCAATTAACTTTAATAAGTCTCAAGCAACTCTGTAGGACTTATTTATTAAACCATATACAGGTTGTTAGCTGCTTTGGTGGGGTGGGAGTTCCCAAATTAGGAATATTTCACATTGATAAAAATATCGTAGGTCTCTCCTATATTGTTTATGTACACACATGCACACAAATACACAATCTTCTCCCAAGAGACACCCAGAAATTCAGATAATTTGCTTTTCATGGGTCTTGGTACCCTTTGACCCTCAACTTTTAAAATATAAAACATAAAGCATTCTATTCAGCTTGCATTTCTTATAGAACATTTATTTTTTCATAGAAAGGAAATTATTCCACAGTACTGTGGCTTCAATTTTAAGAACCTTACTTGAAACACTGAGAAAATGAAGACCTGGTAATCATTCGTGTGTATTAGTTGTCCTATTTTTAATGTGACTATTTTAGAATCAAAAAGTTCCCAACAGATTATTAAAGCCCCTCCTTGAATCCTCACTTGAAATATAGTTTAAATAACCCCCAAGTGGAGAACCAGAATTTAAACCCCCTTACTGATGAAAAGAAATGAATTTTGCCTACCTGAATAGAAATTTAGCACCTGAGCATATTTACCACTACTAACATTTTTATGTCACCTCTGAAGTTGCTATTGGAAGTATCCTTGATCATTTTATGGCCTGGGCTCCAAAGTGAATATACTACTATGTCAGCCAGAGTAAATATCTAGCACTTTGAGTTTTATCAAGATACGTACATCTTCAAATGAAACATTTCTTTGTGTGGCTGCCCAGTGCTGTTTCCATCTGCAGGGAGAGGGATAAAGAGATACATGGTTATGGAGATTCAGGGCTTGTAATGCTGAACTTTTAAAAAAAAAGATGAAAAAACCCACAAAGAAGTAGAAAAGAAAAATGGTTGTTTTGGGAAGGAGAGGATGTTTTCCTTTATTTTAATAGCTCATATATATATATATATATATGTATATATTTATATACATACAGACATATACACACATACATATATGCTTGTATGTGTATTACATACACACATATTAAAATAGTAATTTTGTGATCTGATTAAACAAGAATCAATATATTTTTTTAAAATTTTATTTTATTTGCATAACATATGTGTGGGTAATTCTTCAACATTAACCCTTACATAGCTTTCTGTTACAAATTTTACCCCCCAACTCCCCAACCCTCCCCTAGATGGCAGGATATCAACTACATGTTAATTATGTTAAAATATTGGCAAATCGAATATATGTATACATATGAACATACTTATCATTGTTGTGCAAGAAAAATCTTATCTACACAAAAGATATATCAGATAAAGGAAACACAATATAAGCAAACATCAATCAAGAGTATGAGAATGTTATGTTGTGGTCCACATTTCACATCCCTCTCTCTGGGTGTATATGGCTTTCTTCACCGAACAATTAGAACGGGTTTGAAACATTTCATTGTTGAAGAGAGCCATGTCCATCAGAATTGATCGTCATATAGTATTGTTGTTGCCATATATAATGATCTCCTGGTTCTGCTCATTTCACTCAGCATCAGTTCATGCAAGTCTCTCCAGGCCTCTCTGAAATCGTCCTGCTGGTCATTTCTTACAGAACAATAATATTCCATAATATTCATATACCATAATTTATTCAGCCATTCTCCAATTGAAGGGCATCTATTCAGTTTCCAGTTTCTAGCCACTACAAAAAGGGCTGCCACAAACATTCTTGCACATGTGGGGCCCTTTCCTTCCTTTATGATTTCTTTGGGATATAAGCCCAATAGAAATGCTGCTGGGTCAAAGGGTATGCACAGTTTGATAACTTTTTGAGCATAGCTCCAAATTGCTCTCCAGAATGACTGTATCCGTTCACAGTTCCACTAACAATGCATCAGTGTCCCAGCCTTCCCACATGCCCTACAACATCCGTCATTATCTTTTCCTGTCATTTTAGCCAATCTGACAAGTGTGTAGTGGTACCTCAGGGTTATCTTGATTTGCATTTCTCTGATCAATACTGATTTGGAGCACCTTTTCATATGACTATAAATAGTTTTAATTTCATCCTCTGAAAATTGTTCATATCTTTTGACCATTTATCGATTGCAAAATGGCTTCAGTTTTTATAAATATGAGACAATTCTCTATATATTTTAGAGATGAGACCTTTATCAGAACCCTTAAATGTAAAGATGATTTCCCAATTTATTGCTTCCCTTCTAATCTTCACTACATTGGTTTTGTTTGTACAAAAACTTTTTAACTTAATATAGTCAAAGTTATCTATCTGGTTTTCAATTAAGAGTTCCAGTTCTTCTTTGGACATAAATTTATTCCATCTCCATAGGTCTGAGAGGTAAACTATATTACGCTCCTCTAATTTACTTATAGTATCACTCTTTATATCCAGATCATGAACCCATTTAGATCTTATCTTGGTATGTGGTGTTAGATGTGGGTCAAGCCCTAATTTCTTCCACACTAGTTTCCAGTTTTCCCAGCAGTTTTTGTCAAATAGTGAGTACTTATCCCAGAAGCTGGGGTCTTTGGGTTTATCAAAGACTAGATTGCTATAGTTATTGCCTAGTTTGTCTTGTAATTCTATCCTATTCCACTGATCGACTACTCTATTTCTTAGCCAGTACCAAACGGTTTTGATGACCGCTGCTTTGTAATATAGTTTTAGATCTGGTACAGCAAGTCCACCATCATCAGCCTTTTTTTTTTTCATTAATTCTCTTGAAACTTGACCTTTTGTTCTTCCAAATGAATTTTGCTACCATTTTTTCTAGATCTGTAAGATAATTTCTTGGGAGTTTGATTGGTATGGCGCTAAATAAGTAAATTCGTTTGGGTAGTATTGTCATTTTTATTATATTCGCTCGGCGTACCCATGAGCATTTTATGTTTTTCCAATTGACTAGGTCTGATTTTATTTGTGTGGAAAGTGTTTTGTAGTTTAGTTCATATAGTTCCTGACTTTCCCTTGGCAGATAAATTCCCAAATATTTTATACTATCAACAGTTATTTTGAAGGGAATTTCTTTTTGTATCTCTTGCTGCTGAAATTTATTGGTAATATATAAAAATGCTGATGATTTATGTGGATTTATTTTGTATCCTGCAACTTTGCTAAAGTTGTGAATTGTTTCTAGTAGCTTTAAGTTGAGTCTTTAGGGTACTCTAAGTATATCATCATGTCATCTGCAAAGAGTGATAATTTAGTTTCCTCATTACCTACTCTAATTCCTTTAATCTCTTTTTCTTCTCTTACTGCCAAAGCTAACATTTCTAATACAATATTAAATGGTAATGGTGACAGTGGGCAGCCTTGTTTCACTCCTGATCTTACTGGGAATGGTTCTAGTTTGACTCCATTACATATGATGCTTGCTGAAGGTTTTAAGTAGATACTACTAATTATTTTAAGGAAAAGCCCATTTATTCCTATACTCTCCAGTGTTTTTAATAGGAATGGGTGTTGGATTTTATCAAAAGCTTTTTTCTGCATCTATTGAGATAATCATATGTTTTTTGTGAATTTGGTTATTAATATAATTCACTATGATAATAGTTTTCCTAATATTGAACCAGCCCTGCATTCCTGGTATAAATCCTGCTTGGTCATGATGTATTATCCTGAGGATGACTTTCTGTAATCTCATTGCTAAAATCTTATTTAAAATTTTTGCATCAATATTCATTAGGGAAATGGCTCTATATTTTCTTTCTCAGTTTTCTCCCTACTTGGTTTAGCTATCAGCATTATATCTGTGTCATAGAAGAAATTTGGTAGAACACCTTCTTTCCCTATTTTTTCAAATAGTTAGTATAGTATTGGGATTAATTGTTCTTTGATTGTTTGGTAGAATTCATATGTAAATCCATCTGGCCCTGGAGATTTTTTCTTAGGGAGTTGATTAATAGCTTGTTCTATTTCTTTTTCCAAAATGGGGCTATTTAAATAATTTATTTCCTCTTCTGTTAACCTAGGCAATCTATATTTTTGTAGATATTCCTCCATTTCATTTACATTATCAAATTTATT
>JAJPUD010003988.1:81598-129574 GCA_023553655.1 Myrmecobius fasciatus
TCTCTCTCTCTCTCTCTCTCTCTCTCTCTCTCTCTCTCTCTCTCTCTGTCCTACTCACTGTCTCTTGAAGATCACTTCAAATTAATTCGGCAAGCTTTAATTGAGGGAGTGCTATAAACATGATACTATACTGAATGCTTTAAACTATACATTGAGATACAATTTTCATTAAAGTGACTCAATTGTTAAAAAAAAAATTTGGGATGGGAGAAGAGCAGGGTTGGGGTAATACAAAGTGAAATGAGCAGAAATGGAAATATGTTTTGCATGATTACACAAATATAATTCATATCATAATGCTTGCCTATACAATTTAGAATTCAAAAATTTTAAAAATGAAAATTGTAACTACTTTGTAATTGAAAAACAATAAAATATTAAGAATTTTTTAAAACCCTTTAAACAAGTTAGGTATTCTAGTAGGCTCCTAGGAGTAACAAGAAAATATATTTTTGATAGCCTTGATATATAATATTTTCATATTTGCAAATATTAATGATCTTTGGGTCATTGTTTATTGTTGTTGTCATTTTTCAGCTACATCCAACACTCTATGATATCATTTGGGGTTTTCTTAGGAAAAACACTAAAGGGATTTGCCAATATTTTTCTCATTTGACAGATAAGGAAACTGAGGTAAACAGAGTTAAGTCATTTACTAGGACTATCCCAAACTTTAATAATAAGATTAATCAGACACAGCATACAATGATAGATTGATAGATAAAATTTCACCTTATCCTGCTAAGTCCCAAGCTACCATCCCACTTTGTTGATATCTACTTCCTATTTCCCCTCCCATTTTCTTTTTTTTTAATTTATAGCATTTTTTCCTTTAATAGAATATAAGCTTAATAAAATAGAATCTCTTGATTGCTTGTGTCTGTGTCATAGATGCTTAGGACAGTGCCTGGTACATAATAAGTGCTTTATCCATCTGCCTGAATTTTATCAATTTGTTAATTCTAATCAAGGAAAAATGACAGAATGACTGAGAACATGCTAGTGTGGGTGACTTAAGATTCATCTCCAAAGTGTATGAGCAGCAAGCATGAATCCATGGCTCCCACTTGGTAAAGGCATTTTCTTTGATCAAAACCTATAAAAGAGAGCTGCTGAAGAGTTACAACTACAAAAGATTATGTGTAAAATTCTTCTTTTGAGAGATGCAGAAAGGGAGTCTAAAATAAAGCTGCTTGGCAACTTGTCTTGGATGAGAACAAGAGAAACAATAGCAAAACAAGACTTTCCCTTTTCCAAACTCTTTCCTTCTTATGCAGCCTCATCTCTCCATTGGCAGAATGTTTGAAAGACTCTTTTCCAACCCAGATGCCCTCCTATTTAAAACAGCCTGTCTCTGGGACCAGATGCTACCATAAGTCTGGGGACTGGCAGGCTCTGATATCCAGGGATTTTTCCTCATGAACTCTGTTTTATGAGGCATATCTTTAACAGAAAAAGCACTTCAGAATAAAGAAAGCCTAAATGGGGAGTAAAGCAGCAGACATGAGCCAAGACTCCTGGTATGAGACACAAGGCATTTCAAAGATAAAGGTTCTTTGTGGATGAACTGATCCCCACCCTCAGACGAGAGGAATTTTCCCAGAGAAGGTAAGTAACTATGGGGAAAGGGAAAACCCTGTCTTCAAAAGAAGGAACAGGAAATTATGTCTCTCAATCTTGTGCTAAATTGAAAAGTATGCATAAGTTCCAGGAACAGGGAGAGCACAGTCCTGTATTATGTACTGGCCAGATGACACCTAAAATAATTTGAGCATTTTGGGGAACTATGCTTTAGAAATACTGAAGAGCTAAAATGTCCAAAGAAAAGAAATTAAGATGATAAAGGATCTTGAATTATGATTGAAGGAACTGAAGATGCTTAGCCTGAATAAGGGAAGATTGAAAGAACATGAGAGTTATCTTCAAATATTTGAAAGATTTTCAAGATGAAGAGATGTTTAATTTATTTCATTTGGCCTCAGGATGCAAAACTCAATTTAGTCCCAAAGAAAGAAGGGGAAAGGTTGGAAAGAGGCAAATTTTGGCTTGGTTTCAGAAAGAACATTTAACAACAGACATCCAAAAGTGGAATAAAAGGGGCCTGTTCCCCCCACTGGAATTTTTCAAACAAAGGGTAGGTCATTATTGTCTAATTCTCCAAGAAGTTATTTTCCCTTGTCCTGCAGGAAAAACCTCCAGAAGAAGAGGAGGAAGACAGATCCAAGGAAGTGTCACACATATTGTTGAAGTATGCTCAAATAGAATGTTTTCTGAAGACACAAAAATGGAGAGTCAGAAGCACCTTAGTACTATTGACTTCAAGAATGGAAGCCCATCCTAAGGATCACTATGATTTCATCTTTAACTCCAATTATCATTGTCAAATATAAAAAAATTACATTAATTAATTAAATGAAAGAAATATATAAGCAGGAAATCATTCATATCCTGAGTTCTTAAAGATCCATGAACATACCATGCAAATTTTCAATAACCCCTCAATGCCCTAGGACAATGTCAAATATCCAATGGGTACTGAATAAATAACACTGTTTTTTATTTATGAACTCTCCTTAAAACAATCCACCTCCCATTTAAATCCCTTGCATACAAATCTGTAACTCCATATTACTATAGATGCCTTCCATGAAACAATGACATGAAATTAAATAGACAAAATTCTACAGAAGCCATATCACAAAAAAAAATCTATTCTCGATAGAAAATACCTAAGAACTCTATAAATAGAGGGTTTATTCACGTTCCCTAATACCACTGTCAGAAAAGGCTTTTTAATAAATGTATTAATATCATAAGGTAAGAATATTATATGAATATCTATAATACACATAAGTAAGCTTTTATAAATGAACTGCTATATTATGTGTAATGTTTTGTGTTTTTTAAAGAAATAATTTTATGTAGCAATCATCTCACTGACTTTTTTCAGTGGAAGCAGGTCAGCATCAAGTATGTAAATCTTTTGATTCAAGAAATTCTTATTGAGTGCCAAATATGTGCATTTTACTGAATGAGGCAATGGTGAGATTAATAGGAGGTACTGTGGAAAGAAGGCCGGAATGAATAAAGCAAGTTTCAGATATCAGCTTCAACATGGTTGAACCTTTGGGTTTTGGACAAGAAACTTCACCTTTATGGGCCTTAGTTGCCTCGTCTATAAAATGAGAGGGTTAAACTTAGTTGATCTTCAACAACTAAGATCCTTTTCATAGTTAGATCCTAAAAGAAGTTCTGATTATAGAAAAAAATTAGAATCCCCCATCCTCAACAAACTTAAAATTTATAAGGACAGATAGAATGTTTATATAAATGATAGGATAATGTAATTATTATTTAAAATAAAATACTAATGATTTAAAGCAGATTGGGATCGTTCATAAGAGAAGTATAAACAAAGTGATAGTAGGTAAATTCAAAAGAAGATGAAATCTCTTCCGACTAGAAGAATCAGATTGAGATTCAAGCTCTGGTTAGGTTTAGATTTGAACCTAGATTAATGAGTAGAATTTTTAACAATGGAAAAGTAGAAGTAAAAACATTTCAGGCAGAAAGAATACCATAAGCAAATTATAGTATGTCTGGGAAAAGGCAAATAGCTTCCAGTTGGTAAATTCATGAAGTATTTGTAGAATAACAGGAGATAAAGTTGACAGCAATGTAAAGACTGTGTTGTTTTTTGGCAGGTCATGGAAGATTTTTTAAAATATTGGTAGAGTAATATAATCATATCTAATAAAAATAATCTGCCCATTCATGTATGTGATAGATTGAAGATGAGAAAGAAAGAGTGTAGGAAAGTTATTATGATATAAAGGTGAGAGACTAAGAAGACCTGGATTGGTGTGGTAGCAGGAATGAAAAGAAGAGGAAGATAAAAGACATATTATAAAAATGAAACCAATAGGACTTAGAAGTTGGGTGGCTACTAAAAAGCAAAGGAGTGGGACAATTTAAAGATAAATGAAGTTTTAAGTATGTGAAGGGCAGCTAGATATAGTGGATATAGTGCTGGACCTGGAATCAACAAGACCTCAGACACTTACTACTGTGTGACTCTGGTCTAATCACTTCACCCTGTTTATCCTAATTCCTCACATGTAAAATGAGAGAAAAGAAATGGCAAACTAGCCTTATTATCTTTGATTTAAAAAAAGAAAGAAAACTCCAAATAGGGTCATTAAGAGGCAGACATGACTGAAATGACTCAGCAACAACAAGGTGGTATTTAGAAGAATGATTGGGCTTCTAAAAGGAAGAGGAAGTCATATAGAAGAGGTGATTTGTGGGCAAGGAAATGATGGTTGGTTGGGATGTGCTGAATAAAGCCATGGAAGAGTATCAAAGTAGAGTTGATTAGAAAGGTGAAACTGGAACTTATAAGAAAAATTGGGACTGGAGAAAAAAGTCTACATTTAAGGAACAAGAAAAAGAGGAACCAGAAAATGAGAAAGAGAAATTCTTTCCTAACTCTTATCCTAAAAAAAGTTAGGCAGCAACACTGATATATAAAGTATCAGAAAAATGAAAGAAGAATAAATTTTTTAAAAAAGAGAATTATCATCAGCATCCTAAGAGAATTTGTTGAAGAAATGGGGATATTTTACATGGAGAAACAAGTATTTAGGTGAGACATAAAAAAATGTCTTCAGATATTTGCAAGTTTGCCACATGGAAAAGGGATTAAATTTGTTTTGTTTGAACAAGGAATAATAACTAAAAGTTGCCAAGAGGCAAATTTGGACTTGATGTGAGAAAAAGAAAACTTACTTATTAATAATTCGTGCTACATATAGGTGGAATGGGCTCTTTGTGAAGTAGAGGCTTTCCAAATACAAGAAGTCAAGAAAAAAAAATGGATGATCATTTAACTGATCATTAAATGGTTAATTGTAAAAAGGGTTTTTGTTTAGTTCTGGGTTAATCTAAGTGGGCCTTTGAGGTTCCTTCTAACTCTGAGATTCTTTGATTGTTTCAAAATACAAAAGAATCAAAGATGATGAAAAAGAAGAATACCTTTGCCTTTGATCAGGTGGCGCAGAATAGAAAAATTTCTGGTGAAGTGCTAAGAGTTAAAGCCAAAAAGCAAAACGTTAATCTAGAATTAAAAATGTAAAATTAAAAATACATGCAAACTAATCTTTTGTGTTGTTTAGTAGTGAAAAATTGTAAAAGAAAAAGTACTTCAAAGAAGTATAAAAAAACTTTTTAAAAACAAGATTTAAGTATGTCTCTAAAAAAAGGAACCAACTCATACCAGTATCTTCCACTTCTCAGTATATGATGTGGATTTACCACACTTTAAGAGAGATATACTTTTCACATACTCACCTGTTCCATTTACTCATACCTCACACCCTCATATCTGAAACTTGGTAAAAGTAGCAATACAGATATAAATATGTAGATATATATACACAATGTCATTTTCCTCTTATTTACATTATTCAATTGAATTCATGATCTCACCAGTGAGGGAAACCTCTTTCACCAAAGCAGACTGACAAAAATTCAAAGCTTTTCATCCTATATAATTCTTGTCTGTATTTTTCCATATATCTTCCAGAACTGATTTATACAATGTATTAAAGGTCTTCCTCCACTTTTTTTACTGTCCTGAATACCAGTGTGACATCAAGACTTGCAATTCTTGGCTGGTCAACCTCTTTGACTAATCATATATGCTTTTAATAATATCATTTGATCTACTTCACACAGAATTTATCTTTCTAACCCCTGCAAAAATGATTCTTCTGAGATGACTGGGAACTAGACGGAACAATCAACAGACTACTGGAGCTGGAGTGATGAAGACATGAGTTTAAATCCTTACTCTTTGTTTCACATTAAACAAATCACTTAACTTCCCTAACTCTCCATTTTCTCAAGAAAATGGAGGATGAAAAACTACCTCATCAGGTTTTATGACAATCAATTGAGAAATCATATGAAAATCCCTTTGTAAACCTTAAAGATTTTTTTTAACTGCAAGCTACAAAGATAATGAGGAGGAGGAAGAGGAGGAGGAAAAGTTGTGGTTCATGATTCAAAACCTTCCAGCAGCATCAGGAGATTTTGGCTTTTAAAAGATTGGCTCTAGAGGAAAGTGGTGGTGCAGTCACTGAAATCACTAAGTCTTTGCTCAGATCACACACTATCCTATATCTTCTCTCATCTTGCCAAGTTCTGATGATTCATTTATTCTGGAACAGAAACGTGTAAAATATATTTTCAAATTTAATGGTACTCTCTGGAGAAGAAAAGCTAAAAAAAAGTCATGATAGCCAGATGAACTCATGTTAGTTGTCAAACTGGATACAGATACAAACCAAATCCAATCCATATGGAGTCAGTTCCCTTTCAAGTTGTGAACTAAGTAATAATAGAGGAAAAGATCCTATAGGTACAAAATTATTTGTAGCATGGATATTGTTGTTCTTTTTGTCATCATTGTCATCATCGTCATTTTAGAGCCAAAGAACTGGGAAGTAAAAGGAGGGCTGCCAATTGGGCAGCGTTTGAAAAAGAATTAGAATATGTGAATGGAATAGAATATTGTTGAACCCTATGAAATGAATGGAACAGTTTAACAGGAACTTGGGAAGATTTAAATGAACTGAAGCAAAGTGAAGGAAGTAGAACCAGGGGAATAATTTATATAACGCTGTAAATATATAATACATTTAACATATTAAAATAGTAATAATATATGATATAGTATATAATACATACAATAATATAATATCAATAAAATAATTATATGAATAAAGTATATTTAATATAAAAATATGACATTGTAAAAATGAAAAGTTTTTAAAGACATAAGAACAGCATTCAATTCATTGATCAACCATGATTCCAAAGTACTGATGATATAGAATGATACCCCCTCCTCCTGATCAACAAGTGATATAGAATGAGACATACTTTGTAGGCCATGGCCACAATCAGAATTTGCTTTGCTTGACTAAATATACATGTTACAACAGTTTTGTTTTCCTTTTCTTTTTTACCAATGGGAAGGGAAAGGTAGAAGGGGGAGATGCCTGTTAATTTAAATAAATTCGTTGTTTAAAAGTCTTAATCTTTGTTGGCTTTGAAAACTAGATTTTATGCCTCAATATTTAAAAATTTTTATGTCATTATATATATATATATATAGCCCATACATATGGGCTAATATAATTATATTACTAATTTGTCATCCATGCAGGAGATTTCCACTTAAGAATTTCCATTACTAGCTACCCTTTTCAATTGCAGCAACTAAGGCTAAAGGAATATGTCTGAATTGCCAGGTACAGCATATAGTAAAAAAGGAACTAGAAATAGCATCTATGCCACTTGAAAAAATGGTATAAGAAAACATAAGCACTCCTTTTATCATTTTGTAAAGTTGGGGTGACTTCACAGTTGGAAAGACTACCATAGTTGGAAAGACTGCCCAGGAAGGGACAATTTTTCATTCTGTTTCTCTAATATAACAGTATTCTTATTACTGTATATTTTATCAATATGCATAATATATGCCTCCTCCACCTTTCCAGAAAAGAACACATAGTTCTCATTTTCTATATAAGTATGGATCTTATTCTCGAGAGGACAACTTCTCTCAATCTATGCAAATCTTTTGGGGATTATATAGCATGAGAAACTGACCCTTTGAGATTAAAAATAATTCATGGGTATTTTATATTTGCACAAAGGTTTGAATTGTGAGATGACTCATAAAGAAAGGAGTTAGTATAGAGTTTCTTATATATTCCCTTGTCATTTTTTTTGTTTTCTCCTAAGACACATTTTGCACATACAAATGCAAATGTGCTTGAGGATATATGACTACACATACCTTTGGATGAAATGTACGTAGTGTTCTATCTGTTTCTATTTCAAAACCCACAGAGTTCCCACCTAAGTGTAGGATCAAAGTTTCTAGACTTTCAAAGCAATTCCTTCTAACAGCATGAGAGAAAAGATGAATATATGCTGGCAAGTGCCAAGTGCTATGTAATTGACTAAATATATGTAGTATGGGAATAGTGAATAGCTCTCCCAAAAATAAACACATCAGAACAAAAGAATATAAAAATAGTTCCTGCAAGGATGCTCTTGGATCCTGCTATTTTCAATGAATGAAAAATGAGCAATCATATCATATATATATGTATATATATATTTATGTAATATTATCTATTATCTATAATCATGTTTAATTTATAACACACTTGTGTCATCTTTAAATGAATTTGTTAACTACTTATATACTAATAGATGAGATACATACATATATATATATATACACATATGTGTAATAGAAAGATTTCAGAAAAGGATAGAAGGAAAAAGGTAATGGAAAGAAAAGAAAGAGGAAAACAGAAGGGGAGCTGGAAAGGAAAAGGAAAGAGGAGGGGAAAGAGAATATGGAAGGTAACAGTTGTCTCTTACACGAGAAAAAATTTCTCTACTAAAACAGGTGGGTACCTTCTTAGAAATTTATAGTTTTTGAAGGTTGCTTAAGGTACTACAATGTTAAGTGACTTACTCAGAGTCACACAATGTATGTCAAAAATAAGCCTTGAAATTAGTTTTACCTGACAATGGGACCAGCTCTCTATCCACTATGCAACACTGCCAATCTTCTCCCTCCCTTCTTCCTTTCTCTCTCCTTTTCTTCTATATATACATTCTGTGTATCCACATATACACATATGTGCAAATGCGTGTATATGTATATATTCTCTATGTATATGTATATAATATAAACATACATATAAATATGTCTGTGTGTCTATGTAGGTCTATATGTGTATGAGTATATATGTAACCACATGTGTCTGAATATATACATGGGTACATGCACACATGTAACTTTTTATAATATATATTATACCCATGAAAAGAAAGGAGAACAAAGATGAAAAGGGAGAGGAATAGGAAAGATGTATATGGATACAGAATATTATATATATATATATATGTATAAATACAAAGAATATGATGGTAGATTAACTATCCATAAGGCATCCCAAATTATGAAATGATTCATTGCTGTCATACTTCTCACATCTCAAAATGTATTAAGAATGGTGATGAGGAATTATATTTTGCTTTCTTTACTGAACTGATACACACACACACACACACACACATATGTATACATCTTGTTTTTTAGGATTCTAGACCCATAGGAAGATTACTCCCAAATCTTTTGTTCTACTCTGTCTTCCCTTTTGACATTTATCCCCACAATTCTACTTGTATATACCTGTTGTTTCCATTTTCTTTATTCATATAAGCTTGTATGATATACTGACGCCTTATCACTGGCACTGCCTCTTTCTTATGAAAACCTTGATTTTAGCCAGAAGAAATACAAAAGTAGGAAAAATACTACCAAAAAGAGCTAGCATTTGTGGGTTTGAGTGATTATTTTATGGAGGGTGAGATATGCGAGGGGGGGGGGGGTCCATTTTTGTTTTGGTCCAGGACTGTTTTCATAAGTGTAGGGAACTCATTTCATTAACGCAGATGGGAAGCTCCTATAAATCATTATTCTTAAATAAATGCCTGAGAGAAAAAATGCTTTGCCCATATTGACAAAGTTGTTATGTGCAAAAGATCAACTTATAAGTGTGTATGTGTATAGTATATGTACCTTTTATGTGCATATGTGCATGTATATAATTATATATGTTCATTGTATTTTTGTATGTATTCCATACTACAGAGAGTGATAGCCTCAGAATAAAGAAGACCTGGGTTCCAATCCAGTTGCTACATATACTAGTTTTGTGATCCTGAACTAGTCCTTTAAACTCTCAATGTACTTAGCAACTCTCTAAGACTATTACCTGTAATTTGTTGATATACATTATTAGAATTAGAAATTATAATTTGTAACACATTATTAGAATTAGAAGCTGCAATTTATTGATATACATTATTAGAAAGAGTTTCATCTTCTCAAACTAATAAAATCACAGAACCACACCCCACAAAAAATATGTATACATGTACTATATATGTAGGTGTCACTTATAAATATAGATGATAGTTGACTAGAAAATTTCTCTGAATGTCTCAGATGTTTGACTAAATTTATTATAGGCATTATTCCTCATCATCACAACATTAATTCCAGATAAGATTGAATGAGGCTTATTTATACAGTTTTGACTGAAAATATAATTCTTCTCTGTGGAATTTGTGGAAAGAAGATGGAACATCTAAAATCCAGTCATTTATGTGGAATGATGAATCAATTAATCAAATATAAGGCATAGTCTTTACCCTAGTTGGGGATCTCTCCACATATATGCACATGAGAAATAAATTGATAACCATATGGCAATGGAAAATGAGTCCTTTATATAAATTCAGAAGAAGGCGGTAAGATCAAGTGGACAGGGAATATTTCATTGAGGTTGAGTAAGTCCTTGAATAAATAGAGTTTAAGTAGGCAGAAAAGTTTTGGGAGCATATATTACTGCTACGAAAAATAATATAATCAAATGTATAGAAAGAAAAAATTATAGGTTTAGAACAACAAGATGATTTCAGAGAGGATTGGAGAGACCTACATGAACTGATGCTGAGCAAAATGAGCAGAACCAGAACATTATACATAGCAACAAGACTATACAATGATCAATTCTGATGGACATGGTTCTCTTCAACAATGAGGTGATTCAAACCAGTTCTATTGTTCAGCGATGAAGATAGTCATATACATCCAGAGAGAGGCTTGAGGGAACTGAGTGTGGACCACAAAATAGCATTTTAATGCTTTCTGTGAATATTTGCTTACATTTTGTTTTCCTTCTTAGGTTGTTTTTTTTTTCTCTTTCTAAATGTGATTTTTCTTGTTCAGAAGATAACTGTATAGATATGTATACATATATTGGATTTATCATATATTTAACATATTTAACATTTATTATACTACCTGTCATCTAGGGGTGGGGATGGGGGAAGGAGGGGAAAAATTTGGAACAAAAAAAATTTTGCAAAGGTCAATGTAGAAAAATTACTCTTATGTTCTGTAAATAAAAAGCTTTAATAAAAAAATAAATACATTGGTTTAGCCACTTGGTTTAAATAGTGGAAGCATGTTGGAAATAGAAATTTGTTTGGGTCCAGATTATGGAAGACCATTAATTCAGACTAGGGAAGGACCATAACTTGTGAGGAGAAATAAGGAATCATGATAATTTCTAAATTGTGATATAATGAATGCAGTGACTTAAAAATCAAATCTGTTATTATTGTCTATAGGTAATAAATTGGAGAAGAAAGATACTGTAGGAAAGAGAATAGTTAGGGCTCCCTTGTATTAATGCTGGCCTGAGGTTATGAACTAGGCTGATATTAATAGAATGAAAAGAAAAAGATGAATGTAAGAGTCCTGATAGAAGACCCAGCAGGTGATTGGCTGTGAGATATCAAAGACAAGGATAAGCAAAAAAATCACTCCAAGGCTTAAAGCTAGTGACAAGAAAAATGAAAGTAATGTTCATGGAAATATGGAAATCAGGACAGACAACCAGTTTAAGAAGAAAAACAATTGGCTCAGTTATGAAAATTACTAGCTTGATATGCCTAGGGAATCTCCTATTTGAGTTGCCCAATAGGTAGAAGATGTAGATCAGATGCTCAGCATAGAGGTC
The DNA here is from genome assembly GCA_023553655.1 of Myrmecobius fasciatus. NCBI lineage: Eukaryota > Metazoa > Chordata > Mammalia > Dasyuromorphia > Myrmecobiidae > Myrmecobius > Myrmecobius fasciatus. Next base: position 93,286 of record JAJPUD010003988.1, read on the forward strand.
AGAATATTGAATATAAACTTTTTATAGATGGCCTAGGCTCTAAAATTTTTTCTGGATTAGAAGTATAATCTCCAAGTAAATAGATTGAAAAAATCTACATAGAGAAAGTGAAATAGTCATCAAAATGCCTCTAATATTTTTCAAAAAGAATATATAAGAGGTGATAAGGAAGTAACAAACATTTCTTTGGAAATTTTAAAAATTAATTTTTTCCTAACACTTCTTTGCAGACAAAATCTCCCTATATCTATCTGCCTACATTTTATAATTTAGTCAGTCTTTTTTCCCTCTACTACTGAAGCATGCCCTACATTCTCAGGCATTTATGATTAGTCCTCTTTGTTCTCTTGGTTTTGAAAATTTTATTTTTCAGTAATTTTTTTAATTACATCCAACTCTTTCTATTTGGGACTTTATTCTGGCAAAGATATTGGAATGTTTTGCCATTTCCTTCTCCAGCTCATTTTACAGATGAGGAAACTGAGACAAACTAAGTGAAAAATCAGATTTGAAATAATAATGAGTCTTCCTGACTCCCTGTCCAGCACTCTATCCACTGTAACACCCATCTGCCCTTTAAATATACCAGCAATAAGACATAAATTGTTCAGTCATTTTTCAAATATATACAACTTTTTGTGACCCCATTTGGGGTTTTCTTGGAAGAGATTCTTGAGTAGTTTACCATTTCCTTCTCCAGACAATTTTATAGATGAGGAAACTAAGGCAAACAGGGTTAAATGACTTGCTCAGGATCATATAGTTAATAAGTGTCTAAGGCTGGATTTAAACTCAGGTCTTCCTGATTCCAGGCCTGGCACTGTATCCACTGGACCATCCACTGAACACACACTTTAAAATACTTTAAAGACCACACACACACACTCACCAGATCTTCCTGATGCTTGTCAAATTTAAGCTTCAGAGTTTTTTCCATCTTTCTAATATTAATTAAATTATTGTCTATTAAAGTTATCTGTGTCATATTACTTATTAAACAATAAAATTAAAGAAAGTGGTTTCTGCATCTTGTCTAAACTTTGAATTTTTTTCTTTATACAGCTCTTAATATATGTGTTGATACATTTGTTGAATAAATCAATGAATAGCAATCTGACTTAACTCAAATAGAAAATTTGACAATAAGTGAAACTGATGAATATTTTAAAATATATAATTTCACTAAATTAATAGAAGAGAAAATAAAATATTCAAATAAACTTACCTTAGAAAAAGATGTTGAACAAAGCACAAATTAGCTCACTAAGAAAAATATCCTAGGATTAGATGAATTTGTAAGTGAATTCTACCAATTATTTAAGAAAATCATTTCAATATTATATAAATTATTTTGGGGGAAAATAGGTAAAGAGGAATACAACAAAGTTCCATTTATGAATCAAATATGGTTCTAATATCTTAACCAGGAAGAAGAAAAATAGAAAAACAAAACTTTATATTTTTCCTGATGAATATGGGTGCAAAAATTTTAAATAAATCACTAGCAAGGAAATTATAGCAATATATCATAAAAATCATCTACTATGACTAGGTTGGATTTATACTAGGAATTCAGGAATAAGTTCGATATTAGGAAAACTGTCACAGAATAATTGATCGTGTAATAATAAAGTTTTAGACAAAACACAACATTTATTTCTATTAAAAACCACTAGAAAGCATAGGAATAAATGAAGCTTTCCTTAAAATAATAGTATCTAATCAAAACCAAGAGCAACAATTTTATGTAATAGAAGTAAATTTGAAGTCTTCACAATAAAAGCAGGTGTGAAACAAGGATATCCACTGTCACCACTATTATTCAGTATTATACTAAACATGCAAGTTATAGTAGAAAGACAAAAAATATTGAGGGGGGATTGAAAGAAGGAGAACAGTCAATTGCAGACAATATGATGGTATACTTGGAGAATATTGGAGAATCAACTAAAAAACTGTTTGAATTTACAAATGACAGGCCATATGGGTGATAATGAATTCAATCCCTGACAAAATTCTAAACTATATTGCTAAAAAGATGAATAATGATCACCTAGGAGAGGAAAGGAAACAATATTCTAGGAGAACCAGCATAGCTTCAAGTATAGATTATACCAGACTAACTTCAATTCCTTTTTTGAAAAGGATACTAAACTGTTAGACTGGGAGAAGTATATAGGCATAATTTAATTAGACTTTAGATGAACATTTCATGAAGCATTTCATATAATTATTTTAAATAGATTTTATTCTTTTTTCTTATCTAGATACCCACCAAAACCTTCCCACTTTGTTTGTATAATTTCAAATAGTTTTCAATAGAAGTTATATTAATTCAAAGTTTCCCCAATAACTGATTAGTGTGCCTGTCTTTCTACAACACTTCCCACATAAATTATTCTCTTATTTTGTCTTCTTTGTGAATTTTTTCTTAGAAGTTATTTGTAATGTTATTTCATATGATTCAAATTTGGCAATTCTACTTTGAAAACTTTTTGTACATGTCCTTTGACTACTCTATAGAACAATGACTTTGATCTTATACATTTTTGTTAGTGGATATCAAATATTTATGAGAGTTTTATGTGAAGATTCCTCCACAGACATATTGATGACTTCTCTTCATTTTTGAAATGGATTTATTTTGTATGAGTCATTTTCAATCTTGTAATCCAAAGGATCTATTTTATCTTTTTTTTTTTTCTGTTGCCTCTATGCTTACTTAGTTAAGAATTGAGTTCGTACTCAAAAGTGTTTCTCTTCCAATTGTTTTTTAATGTTTAGGTCACATATTTATTTTGATTTTATTGTGGAAAGAAAGGATGGATGGATGGATGGAAGAAGAGGGAAAGGAAGGAAGGGAGAGAAGAAAGAAAGAAGATAAAAGGGAAAAAAGGAAGGAAGAAAGGAAGAAGGAAGGAGAAAAGTTCTATGCACACTGTAATACTTAACTGTGGAATGTGGTATGAGATGTTGCTCTAAGCCAAATTTCTGCCAGAATTTTCTACTTTCTCCATTATTTCTTATGAGATAGGTAGTTCTTTTTAAATTAATTTATGTTTTCAGATTTATCAAATACTGAATTATTTCATTTTCTTAATTATTATTCTCCCTTTTCTAGTTTGTCCTATTGGTTTTCTATTTCTAATGAGTACCAAATGGTTTGGATGATTGTTGTTTTATTATAGTTTAAGATCTGAAAGTACTATTTCTCATTTATTTCTGCCTCTTAAAATTATTTTCCTTAATATTCTCTCTCTTTTCTTTCCAAAAGAATTTTATTATTATTTTACCTAACTCTGTAAAGTTTCTCCTTGTTTCTCCTCTCTCTCTCTTTAACCAAGATCTGATAGTTTTGATGACAGGTGCTATAATATAATTTAAGGTCCGAAGAAGGTATTCTCCCTTTACTTCTTCTCCTTTTCATTATTTTCCTTAATATTCTAGATGATTTCCAAAAAAAATTTACTCTTATTTTATCACATTACCATCAAACGTGTAAATTTGATTAGTTAATATTGTCATTTTTTTTTTATTTTGGCACAGCCCAGCTACTAGCGCTGGATATTCCTCCAGCTATATAAATTGTTCTTTATTTCTCTAATGATCACTTTGTAATTGAATGGCCAATCTCTGGATTCTTTATGTACTTACTGTGAATAAGATTCATTTTTTTTCTTTGCCTCTCAGATTTTGTTTCCCTAGTTTAGGAATTCAAATTATATGTCTTATAAAAATCACTTTATTGGAGTGTTTTGATGCTAAATTTTGGGAGAAAAAAATGTGTGATATTAATGATGTTCTCTTTAATGTTTGATAAAATAAATTTCTAGTAAATACATCAGAACCGCAAAATTTTATTTTCTTTTGAATTAGTTCTGTTTCATTTTCTGAAACTGTGCTATTTAATATCTCTGTGGCATTATGTTTATTTTAGTATTTTAGATTTTTTTCAGGGAAATTCTTTCTTTTTTATTCTCAGTTTTGTTGACATATAACCAATCACATATACTGTATTTTTATAATTCTCTTTTATTTCTTTTGGGTTTGTTGTGATTTCACCTTGTTCATTTTTAACATAGTTGATTTTATTCATTGCTCTCTTCTTTTTAACCAGCCAGCTGTTTATCTGCCCCATTGTTCAGTAGCCCATCTTCTTGCTGATATACTACAGGAATTATCTTTCTGTTTTTGTTTACCCATGGACTTGATTAAAGTACATCAAATATTCTCTTCTGCCCTCCATTTCTTTGTTTCCATTGCATGTGCTTTCCTATTCTGCAATTAATCCCACAATTAACACATATGACTATGGGGGAAGGGTTGTTGGGTTTAGTCCATGTTTTTATTTTGGTTTGTTCTTTCAACATCACTTCTGTTTCTTTGAATCTGACTTTCATTGTGAATTTTAAGAAATAAATCTCTTCAAGGTTCTTCTGAGATGATTGATTTTATATTTTTTAGTTTAAGATTTTTTATTTTTTCTTTCAATATTCTCTAGATCTGTCATAATTTATTTCATTACTTATTCTTTCCTATTCTTTTGTTGCTTGTGATGTTTCCATGTCAATCTGCTCATCCTTTTTGTTTTGTTTTGAAGGAATGCTTCAAATACCTTTTTTATTATGTGTCCATATTGTTTCATTGAAGATTAGGCTCAGAATTGCAAATTATTTCATTTTGGACTGCATCATGAATTAAAACTTCCCTTCCTTTATATTTGAAGGGTTTTCTCCTAATTGCTTATAAAATTTTTTTATTGTGACTATTATATTGAACCACTCAGCCCTCCTAGAGTTTTACATCTAAGTTATTTGCTTCTTTCCTAGAGGCAATTTGTGAATTATTTTATTTGTATTTGTTTTCTAAATTCTGAAGTTTTAAGCAAATTTGCCATATCAATTTTTGAATTAAGATGTTATAGCTTTTTGACTCATGAGTTTCTTCTAGGACATCTATGATTCTTAGGTTTTTTCTATACATCCTGACTTTAAAATCAATTGTTTTTGTTGTATAGAGATCATGTTCTTTTAAAATTGTTGCTTTTTCCTTTATTTTTCTAGACAATCCTTCATTTCTAATTTTTTTTCCCAAACTACTCTTCTCTTTTTTATTGATTTGGAAAGATCTGAATGCACATATTGAAAGTTTTCCATCTTACTTGTATTTGCTGCACATGCAACAAATTCTCCAACCTGTTCTTTTCTGTCTTCTATTAAGATTCTGCTTTCCCTCTTGAATGTAATGGAAAAGTCTAATGATAGTTATACTGATCTCTACAGGTTCACCTATATTGACACAGAAAACTACAAATTAACATAATCTGTGTTATATTGTATGTATATATGTACTTTTGTTTGTTGGGTCAAATATTTCTCAATTACATTTTACTCTGGTTTAGGCCATATTCAAGAGTTTTATAGGCCACAGTTGACCCCCAGACTGAATTTAACATTTTACTTTAGTATCCTGATTCATACAAATCATACAAATCAATATCTGTTGCTTTTTGTCAGCATAGGAGAGGATGTTCAAAGCAGAATTTCTGCCCCTTGATATTCCCCAGGCTGAAGGCAGAGAATCACACTGTCCCCACTATATATTACTCCCTCATTTTATATGCCTAGACAATGTTACTGCCAGCTGTTTGTTGCATTAAGAAACTGGAGGATTCGACAGCAGGAGAATCCCAGAAACTGTTATCAAAACATCAGCCTATGGATCAATTTGTGAATTTTGAGAGAGTATGAAGGTGGAGGGAAGAGTTCATAAATAAGCATGTTATAAATGAGTGTTGTTCACGGTTAATTCATAAGACTGTTACATGGCTGAGCTATTTGTTTTCTATTCTTGTGGATTCAGCTATAATTGCTCTACTTCTTAATCATACTTACTCTTTTAGGTTTTGCTTTATTTCATTTTATTTAGAATTAGAAAGGATTAGAGAAAATACCTAAATTATTAAAGAAAATATTCATCTTGCTGGTTGTATGACCTGGAACTTCATGTCTGTTATGTTGTTCTTTTGGACAAAATAACAGCATGTAGATAGATGATATTACAATGAAGGAGATGTGGAATTGGCCAAATATCTAAAACCTAAAATAGTCATTAATGGATTGATGTCTCTTAAAGATTTCTAGTGATATGCCATGCAACTTTGTTCTTAATTCTCAATTATTTATATTTTTTCAAGTCATTTGGATAAAAACATAGATGGCAAGGTTATTATACTTCCATATGGAAAAAAGTATATAAGTATATCTAGCATGTTGCATAATGAAATCCAGATGCAAAAGGATATCAACAGGCTAGAATAGTGAAATCTCATAGTCAAAAATCTTATACTTGGGCTCGAAATTTAACTTTACTACAAGAAGCAGAAGGCATGATTGAACTATAATTCATCTGAAAACTATATATTTTTTATTGTACTGAATGCTCAGTATGAGTCAACTCTGGATTACAGTTGTCACAAGAAGCTAGTGGAAACTAAGGCTGCATTAAGAAAGGCAGAGTGCCCAGAATTGGAAAGGTAATAGTCCTGCTCTACTTAGCTCTAGTCAAAACCCATGTGAAGTACTGTGTCCATGCTACATATGAATCCATGAATAAACTAGGGAAGATTTAGCCTACAGAAGAGACTTAGGGGGAGAGTGGGTACATAATAGCTGTCTTCATTTATGTATGAACCATTGTCATGTGAAAGACTAAAGGAACTTCTCTTGCTTGACCTCCAACGAGTATAATTAGGAGAAACAGATAGAAGCTGCAGAGGAGTTAGAACTCAAAGAAAACAGAAATCTAGTCTTGCCCCTTTCTTTTACAGATGAAAAAATTGAGACCCTGAGAGAGGGAGTGACTTGCCTACAATGTTATCTAGATATTAAGTGGAATATATGGAATTTATACTTTTTAATTCGTGTTTCAATTACCCTGAACTGCCTCTTTTTTCCCAAATTTTACTTCCCCTAATGTTTGTTGGCTCAAATTATGGATTCAAAGGATGGAGGTGGAGATGGGAATAGTCTTACAATTCACAGAATTGTCAATGACCAATATGAAAAAGTGGCAGGTCCTGAGAAGTAACACAAATGACACAATATCTGGAATTCCATCACCAAGATTGATCTCTTTTAGACTTCTCTTTTTCAGTCTGTCATAGATTTAGAATTAGAAATTAACTGTGGCTCATCACACCATATGGGATCTCATAACTGAATATGGGGTTCACACAATTATGATTTATTATCACTAAGAGACTGATTTGTCCTGTCTTAAATACCCATATACCCCAGTTCATGTAAAGGTTTCTCAAGTGAAAAGGAGTCATGATTGGAAAAAAAATTTAAGAAATCCTGATCTAATCCAACTTCTTCATTCCATAGGTGGAGAAACTAAAGCTCAAAGATCACACAGATAGTGAGTGGCAGATTTGAATCCAGGTTCTTTAGTGCCCAATCTAGAATTCATTTCTCTTGCCTGTAAAATTAGAGTAACAATACTTCACATGATTACATCGTAGGGTTATTATAAAGATCATATTTGATAAAATATGTGAGCATGCTTTGATAACTGAAATGATATATGGATATAAATCATGATTATTAAATTTGCTATGCCAGATATCTCCCCATGAATTCTAGGTAAAGATAAAATAGAATAATTATATGCAAACAGAAATACAAGATCTTGCTCTATTGGCACCTCTTTAGCTGATGGCATACTGAAAATATTCATCTAACAAATAAACTCCCAGGAGGATGTCCCAAGGTCAGATTTTTTCTTTCATTAGAATATATTAAATGGAATTATTTCAAGGAAGCTTCAGCTTTTGTGGGAAAGGAAAAATATAGTATTCTACCCTTAACACTAAAGGTATTTGAGTTTAGCATCAACAACTAAAGACATAACAAAATCTATCATGCTTCCTAAGGTTGTTTTTTTGTTTCTGGACAAGTATAAAAAGACTTCAAAACACATTTGAATTTCTACAGAGTGGTTTACCTTGCAGCCTTGAGCAGGCTGCGTATGATTGTTCATTTGAGCCACAAACCAAGGCAGGAAATGTGTGTGGCAAGAATTGCTTTGTCCTTAGTACTTTGAATTCCTGTCCCAAATTTCTAAAGCAGACAATGAACATAAACCATAACAAAGTTATTTTGGTAATTCCAATTCAATGAATCTAAACGTTCAATTATTTTATTTTTCCTTTTCAGCTTCTCAATCCTCCCTAAAAGATAACCTCACTAGAACCTCCTTATAATGCTACCCTCAGGCTATCACAAGTAATTATGTTATAAATGAGACAATAATATAATGACAACCAATAGGATTCTAACTAAATCCTTTCTCTGAAGGAGTCATTATTGTGAATTCTCTTATATTTACTCTTTTTTTTACATATTCCAAGAATCTTATGAACTTCAGATCTTTAACGTTGGTACATAACAATACTACATAACAATAATAATTTTATTTTTCATGACTTTTTTTAAATTATGAGGTTATATTTATTTTTTCTTTATTAATTCTTTTATTTTTCAGGTTACACATGTATATTAACTTTTTAAATACACATTTCTTTATGAATCATATTGGGAGGGAAAAATGAAAACAAAAGGGAAAAACCACAGGAGAGAAAAAAAAACAAAGAAAAAGAAGTGAACGTAGCATGTGTTGATTTACATTCAATCTCCATAGTTCTTTTTCTGAATGAAAATGGCAAAGTTAATTGGGATTGCTTTGGATCACTGAACTACTGAGAAGAACTAAGTCTTTCATAGCTGTTCATCACATATTCTTACTGTTATTGTGTAGGATGTATTCTCTTGGTTCTGCTTGTTTCACTCAGCATCAGTTCATGCAAATCTTTCCAAGACTTTCTACAGTCAGCTTGTTCATCATTTTTATAGAAAAATAATATTCCACTATTTTCATGTACCATAACTTGTTTAGCCATTCCCCAGTTAAGGGCATCTACTCATTTTCCAATTATTTGCCACCACAAAAAGAGCTTCTACAAATATTTTTGTACATATGGGTCTTTTTCTCTCCTTTATGATTTCCTAGGGATACAGACCCAGTAGTGGCACTGCTGGATAACAAAGTATGAACAGTTTTATAGCCCTCTGGGCATAATTCCAAATTTCTCTCCAAAATACAGTTCACAACTCCACCAACAATGCATCAGTGTTCCAATTTTCCCACATCCCCTTCAACATTTATCATTACCTTTTCATGTCATCTTAGCCAATCTGACATATGTGAGATGGTGCCTCAGTCTTATTTTAATTTGCATTTAATCAATAGTGATTTGGAGAATTTTTTCATATGACTATAGATAACTTTAATTTCATTATCTGAAAATTGCCTGTTCATATCTTTTGACCACTTTTCAATTGGGGAAGTGGTTATATTTATTAAGTATGAAGAATTAAAATCACAATATTCACTAACATGTGAAGCCAGGCATTAATTATTTATTGATTTAAGAACCTTGATTATCCAGGGAATATCAATGTGGATCACAGATATAGAATTGGAAGACCAACTAGTTCAAACTGCTAATTTTTATGCTGAGGAAGTTAAGGCCCAGAGAGCTGAACTGACTTATCTCATGCCAGAGGGGAAATAAGTATCCAAGGCCAAGTCCACTGAAAGTAGTACACTTACCCTATGGGAAACAGCATGAAATAGTGCACTAAGTACTAATCTTATAGATAGGAAGACTTGGGTTTGTGTTGTATCTGTGATACTGGCTCTATTAAGTCACTAAGTAAGTCACTTAAATTCTTAGCTCTCCAGGAAATCTTTTAAGACTGTGAGATGTAGGGCAAGTATCTATGTACACTGATAAAGGAAATTCCTCACTTGAAACCCCCACAGTGAAGAAATAACAGACAAGGTTAAGAAAAAAAAAAAGAACTAAAGTAGACATTAGTCACATATGGAAATTTAGCTGGCAGGCAAATATACAATTGTTCATCAAATAGGGAATTAGCTCCATCAGAGAACAACTTTACATTAACAACTTAGCTTTAACAATTCCTAAGAGTAAAACCCACACTCCCCAGTTGGGCATTAAAAAACACACATACAGAAGGGAGATGAACAGGTTCATAACAAGGGAGAAAAGACATACAATCCCAGAGAGATTACTGGACAGAAATAGAAGTAGCAACTTTCAGTGAAAGTACCTCTGGGAAGATAGGATGGCAATAAATATTACTTTCGTAGGTTAATGAATGAATAGTATCTGGGGTATATTGGCATTCTTTTCTTAGACAGGAAAAAACAAGACTTTCCAAGGATCTTAGCCCTTAGAATGAAAAAGAGAAAAGGGAATTCTGGTCAGTTCCTTAAGCTAAGAAAAATAAAATAAATAAAAAACCTACCAATAGATCAAGATGTCTTCCACAAAACAAAAAGCAGTAGGAAGAAATAAAAAAAAACAGTCTTCTAAATATTTTTTTAAATACTTTCTACGTTGGCTCAACATTTGATTTCAAATGATCCATAAATAATTATGATATTTTCTACTTTCATATGGTGGAGTTAGTGCTTAGCAGAATACTTGGCACACAGTAGCCACTTACTAAACAATAAATGTTTATTGATTGATTGATCTTACAAAAGTGTTCTTGGTTCAATAATGTCTTTTTATTTTACTTTGTCCTAGCAAATGCATGTTTCTTTTCTAAATAACGAAATTAGATAAATGCCTCCACACTCATTATTAAGCACTTGGAAATCTTCTCTGAAGACTAGCGTAATGTGCCATGGAAGACTGAAGAAAATAAGACCTGGATGAAAACATTCCATAACTAAGTGAGGTGGTCCAAACCTATAATCCCTCTTCTTTGGGAAGGCTCAGGAATTTTGAATTCTGGAAAGTTTAAGCTCATTGAATGTCCATGCTGTAAGCACCAGTATGAAGATCACCCAGGAATGAGGAACAGTCATGTTCTTAGGAGGGAAGAACCAAGTCATAACCAGAATAAATAAAAGATTCTATGCATTTCCTGCCTGAGCAAGATAGGGAGATCCAATCTCAAAAAGAGATTGCCAAACAGACAGACAGATAGACAGAAAAAAACCAAACTACTATGGATTATATTTTTGGTTACAAAATATTTTTGTAATTATTGACTAACTTATTTTTCTTCTGGGTCAATTTATTTCAAGCCCACAATTGTAAATTTATGTATAATGTCTTCATACTCTCCCAGGGGCACCATAGATGAACTTGGGATCAATCAGGGTACAAAATAGAGGTCACTCAATAAAAGTCAAAAGCATCCTCCTTTCTCCAAGGAATTTACAGTCTAATGAAGGAAACACAATATAAACTAGGTTCAAAAAATATAAAAGACTAGAGATCATCTAAAAGTGAAAGCAAATGAGATGAGGATAGAACAGACAGCCGACACAAGGGTATGGAGAAGCGGAGTGTTATATTCAAGGAGCTAGAATGAGACCAAAGTAGATGAATTGTGGTGTTTATAGAAGAATATAAAATGTAATAAGACTGGAAAGGTAGAAAGGAAGCAGGTTATAAAGAGTTTTTAATGGTTAAATGGATTTTATATTTGATCTGAGGTAAAAGGAAACTACTATAGTTCATTGAGCATAGAATGATATGGTCAAAATGTTGCTTTAGAAAAATCACTTTGGATGCGAAATGGAAGGTTGATTGGAGTGTGAATAGATGGCTTAAAGTAGAGAAAGATGTTATTGCAATAATACAATAATGAAGAGCTGAAATATGGTAGTAACTATGTGAGTGAAGATTGAAGAAATGTTATAAAAGGAGAAATGACAGAATTTGGCAATGAAGTTGATATGTAGAGCAAATAAGAGGGAAAAGTCAAGAAAAATAGAGAGGTTGCAAGCTAGGGTGAATGGAATGCTGTTGGTGGCCTTGATAATAATAGGGAAGTTTGAAAGGATATTTGGGGAAAGAAAGATGGAGGATGTTTAGATATGTTTGGATATGTAGAGATTGAGATCCCTTTTGGATATCCAGCTGAAGACATCCAAAAGGTATTTGGTGATTCAAGATTAGGACTGAAGGATGAATAAATAGACTAAGGATGAATAAATAGATCAGAGATTTATCTGCAGAGATATGATCACTGTGAGCATAGAGGGGAAGGAAAGGAATAAGCATTTATTAAGCACCAATGTCCAGGCACTATGATAAGTACTTTACAAATACTATATTATTCAAAACACAACAATGTTGGGAGATAAGGGCTATTTTTATCCCCATTTAAGAGCAGAGAAACCTGAGGCAGAGAGCAGTTAAGTGATTTGCCCTGTGCCAAATGGGCAAATATTTGCTGAAACAGCTAATAAGTATCTTTAAGTAGGTTTCTGGTCTTCCAGACTCTAAGCCCATCACTCCAAAAAAGGACATGGCCTTGGACAACATCTAAGAGTAATGAGTATAACATAAAAACAATCAAAGGAAACTAAGGAGTGGGCCCAGACACATAGGAGAACCAACAATTATGACAATCACTAATCTTTACATAGCATTTTATAAATTTATAAAAATTAATTTATAAATATATTTGTACAAATTAATATAAAAGTATAGATTTATAAATAAAAGTAAAGTACTTTTTTAAGTTTATAAAGTTTTTTTTTCTAAACATATTTTCATATTCATCATGCTGCACAAGAAAAATCAGATTAAAAGGAAAAAAAAAGCAAACAACAACAAAAAAAAGTAAAAATACTAGGCTATGACCCACATTCAGTCTCTATATGTTAATGGCATTTTCCATCCCAAATCTATTGAAATTGCCTTAAATTACCTCATTTTTGAAAAGAGTCAAGTCTATCACAGTTAAACGTCACATAATTTTGCTGTTACTGTGTGCGATGTTCTCAATTCTTCTCACTTCACTCAGCATCAGTTCATGTAAGTCTATCTAAGCTTTTCTGAAATCAGCCTGCACATCATTTCTTATAAAACAATAAATTCCTAACGCTTTCTGTGAATATTTCCATGCATTTTGTTTTTCTTCTTAGGTTGTTTTTTTTTCTTCTCTTTCTAGATCTGATGTTTCTTGTGCAGTAAGATAACTGTATAGATATGTATACATGTATTGTATTTGTCATATAATTTATCCTATTTAGCATGTATTAGATTACCTGTCATCTAGGGGTGGGGGGTGGGGGGAAAGAGGGGAAAAGCATGGGAAAAAAATAGTTTTTGCAAAGGTCAATGTTGAAAGGTCACTCATATGTTTTGTAAATAAAAAGCTTTATAAGAAAAAAAACCAATAAATTCCATCACATTCATAAACTATAACTGACTCAGCCATTCCGCAGCTAATGTCACCCACTCAATTTCCAGTTACTTGACACTACAAAAAAGGGCTACTACAAATATTCTTACATGTGTGGGTTCTTTTCCCTCTTTGATGAATCCTCTGGCACACAGACCAAGTAGAAACACTGCTGGAACAAAGGTTATGCACAGTTTTGGACATAGTTCCAAAGTGATAAAGCACTTTTTATAAATAATCTGATTTGATCTTCATCACAACCCCATGAGGAAATGCCACCAGTATAATTACTATCCCCATTTTACAAAAAACAGAAACTGAGAATCAAAAACCATTAAATGGCTCCCCTAAGATCACACAGTAAGTAAATGTTAATGGCAGGATTCAAATCCAAGTATCCTGACTTCAGAATTCTTTCCCACTATCTAGGCCACAAATGTTTCTAAAATAGAAGTAGCCAAACCCAGCCACGAATCAAGTAGTGGAAAGTCAGGTACAATAATATCATAAATAAGCATCTAGGAAAAGCTTCTCACTACACATACTGGCTATATCATGACATGGAAAGGTAGCCTTGTTTTAATTATAGACAAGTATAGCCCGAGGAGTAAAGGCACAAAATGCAGAACCTATGGTCACAAAGGAGCCAAACTGCCCTCTGAGCATGGGATTTGATAGGGCAGCTCTGAAGCTTCATCTTCAGCCAGGAGGAGCATTTGATTTATGAACAGAAGGCTTTCCCCATCTCTCACTCAGCATTCTTTTTGCATCCATCAGTAATTACGGCTATTCCCTGAAGCTGATTGTGGGGCAATCGTTTAAGCACTGAGTCTCTCATCTCCCCTATAGTCCTTTGACTTAGTTTTCAAAATGAAATGCCAGTCCTGTGAGATGCTGAAGCTGAGCAGGCAGCTCCCACACATGGCACTCTGCCACCCCTGTCAAAAATCTGCCTCTGACCACCAGCCCTTTTGCCTCCTGGCCACTCAGAGGTCACAACTGGAGGCCACCAATTCACTGTCTCAGTGTTCATTTCTTTCAGTAAAAGGGCTGCTTCATTCAAGGGGCAGCAAAACAATATGAAATTAGAGCAGGGAATTAAATCAATAGTCGGTCCAGCAGGAGACAGTGTGTTTTCTCCTTTGAGCTGTTAGCAGGTGTGCTGGGTGCATACAGATAAGCTGATAAATGGCTGATTCAATAGACTGGTAGCAAACACATGCTTTGCTAGAGATGACTTTTTAAGTCACCATACATCAAACAGACAGTGTCAGCCTTTGAGGATAAACCTGTGATGGCTTGTTGTGCCTTTTTGAACTGCCTCTGAGGCCCAGAGACTAAAAAAGGCCCTGAATGTTCCTCTGAATCCACTGGGAGGATTGAAAGCTTCAAAGAGGAACACTATCACATCCAAGGGGAAATGCATTGATTGAAGGAACCAGTGTGAAACAGTCTTTAATAATTACCAGAAAGCTGGAATCGACTGGTGTTTTGCTGAGCTATATTTTATCTTTATTGGATTAACTGTGACACAGTAGGTTATGTCAAAGGGAATCTGCATGAATATTAAAAGTAAATGTGGTGTGAATAATAGATAACTTACATTAGATGCACCAGCATGCAGTAATTTTTATTCACCTACATAATTAGATTAAAACAAATCTGCTGAATAAAATACATTGTCTTATTGTAATCCAGTTTGAAAACACCCAAAAGTTATGACTATGGGGATGTTTGCTGGCATTTTACATATAAATACATAATTCTCCTTAAGAAATGTTTTCCAAAGGGCTTCTGGTGCTTACTAGAGTTGGTAGTGATGAATATTAACTGTCTAATGTCAATAAGAAATACCCTTCAGGTCAGCTAACGAGGTCTACAACAGCAATACCTTAGTCAAACAGCAACATGTGACTTTCAGACTCAACTTGAGGAAATTATGAGGAACAGTAAATTACCTTGGGCAATTAACCTCTCCAATGCATTATCCACTGCTTGAATATGTGTTCTGATTACTTTCCCTCCAGCTTGGTCCTTTTCCTCTTCCCATGCTATTTGCATCACAGAGCCAGGAAATAAACTCACCATTAATGTAAATTATGATCTTCCACATTTGGGTTCTGGTACTGTTCCCTTTGTAATATATGGGGGAAGGAAAGAAAGTGAGGGGAAGACTCACAGAAGGTAAGATTTGCAAGAACTCCAAATGCCTATCGGTCCAAACAATACCTTATTCAGATTTATCTCGCCATCCTTAACAACAATTGGTCATAATGATAATAATAATATAGGGTTTATAGATATATATGTATATGTACATATACACACACATACACACACATATGTAAGTAACTTAAGCCTCACAATAATGCTGGGAGCTGGGAGGTAGATGTTATTATGAGGCAATATTTATAAAAGGCTTAGCATAGTGCCTGGCACATGATAGGCACTTAATAAATGCCTGCTCCCTATTTTACAGATGAAGAAATCAAGGTTAAAAGTCCTTACTTAAGAGGCTTGCTCCAATTTACGCAGCTAGTGTCTAAAGCCAGTTTCGAACTTCTTTAACCTCAAACCTGGAGTGCTATCCATTGTTTCATTTATTTGCTTAGAAAGCATGTATTTGCATGAGCTATCAAAATCTTACCCAGAATCGTCTTCTATTCTTAAAAACTATTCATGCTGGTGGGAGAATAGGAAGAAGGAACACATTGGTTCCTTCCACTTTTCAAAATCTAGGAATTTGTTTAGTTGTTTTCTTGACTTGAAATCTAAATTTTCCTCCTTATCATTTCCATATGGCTTTGTCCTCTGGCGTCAAAAAGAATAAATTTTATCTTTCTTTCATATGATAGCCTTTTAAATATTTGAAAAACATTATCAGACTCTCATCCAAGATTCATCCTCATTACATTTTGAGTCTTGGTGCCCCAGTACCTTCTGTCTTTACTTTGTGCTCACAAAAGTCAAACCAGAAAACTTCAGCAAAAATATGCTCTGATCATTCACAAGGAAATGACTGAGTCTTCTTCCTACTGTAATTTTTTGTTTGTTTTTTTATTGGAAGAATGAAAGGGTCAGGAAAAGGTAGAAAAAACATATTACTTGAGGTGTATATATAGCTAAATAATAAATGAGCGAGCTCTCAAAAACTTAGCCAATCTGTCAGTTTCTCACAAAATTCTATGACGTTATTGAAGGGACTGTTTTTGAGTGTTGAAAAAGAGAAATGTTGTTCACAAGCCTGGATGGATTCAACAAAGATGAAGTCATGCTATATTAACATTTCCCCATTTAATACGATTATTAGACGATAGATCAGAGAAATGCCCATTATCGTAACAGAACTGGTTTTTGGCAGGCCAATTGGTACTGTCTCAGTATGTCCATGAAAA
The DNA here is from genome assembly GCA_023553655.1 of Myrmecobius fasciatus. Taxonomy (NCBI): domain Eukaryota; kingdom Metazoa; phylum Chordata; class Mammalia; order Dasyuromorphia; family Myrmecobiidae; genus Myrmecobius; species Myrmecobius fasciatus. Next base: position 109,982 of record JAJPUD010003988.1, read on the forward strand.
TAAATGTAGGAAGACTTGTTTCCAAAATATGTAAGAAACTGATTCAAATTTATAAGAATAAAAATTATTTTCTCATTGATAAGTGATCTAAGGTTATAAATAGGCAGTTCATAAGAAAAGAAAAGATATCCATGTTTAAATCTGACCATATGAAAAACTATTCCATGTTATAAAGTTATGAATTGAATTGTGCAATGGTCGAGTAAGTTTCTAACAGACTGGCCAAATCAAAGACTGGTAATCAGAGGACTTATGTCAACTTGGAAAGACATTGCATTAATGTGTCAGAGCAGTACTTTGCTCCGGTCTGCTGAATAATTTTATCAATGAGTTGAACAAAGGTGTGCTTAATATGCTTATTAAATATGCATATGACACAAAACCAGAAGGAATAGCTAATGTGCTGAATGGGAGGAGATGGCTTCTAAAAAATATTTCAGCAAATTAGAACGAGACAAAGAAAATAGGAAACTGTGTAGTGCAATGGATAGGTTGCTAGACCTGTAGTCAGAAAGATATGAATAAAAATATGAAAAAGTACCTCCTCTCATTTTGCAGAGAGAGAGAACTGTGGATTTGAAACAAGATAATGCCTGACTTTTTCAACATATTGGTTAGTTTTTATGAATTGTAATTTCCCCCCTTTATTTTTCTTTGTTATAATAGCTTTTGATGAGGGGGATAACAGAGGATGACATTTGAAAATGTAAATAACATTAAAATATAGAATTGCATATAATGCATATATTATTATAGTATAACATAATTGAAATATAAATTTGTAAAAATATATACATATATACATGATATATATATATATATATAAATATATACACATATATGTATACATAATTTAAATTGAAAAGAAAAAGACTGGGAGAATTCTTTCAAAGTTCATTATGAGCCAACAGTATAATAAAGCTGCCAACTAAACCCAGCTAATTCTATCTTATATTATATTGACAAAAACATTGTGTGTATATATATATAAATACATATATATATATATATATATATATATATATATATAAAATGAGGTCTTAATTTGATTACTCTGATTAGAAAAAAATCTATTATTGTGTCCAAACCTGGGCAACACATTTTAGAAATTGCCCAACATAAGGAAGTGTGAGACATAAGCAAAATGTTTTTTTAACCACACCAGTTAAAGGACTGAGGGATGCAAAAGTTATCTTTCAGTATCTGTAAAGATCACAATTAGTCATCTCAGTCTCAAACTGAGCAATGAATTACAGAGAAGCAAATTTCACTTTGATGGTAGGAAATGCTTTCTAATAGTCAGAACCACCCCAAATCACAATGGGTTGCCTGGGAAGATCAATTGTTTGCCTTGAATAAAGACTTTAAAGTAAAGGTTGGGGGATTATTTCTCAGGAATATTGTATTGTATACGTTATTCAGGATCTGATTAAAGGAGATAATGGCCATCAAGATCCTTTTATATAATTCATATAATTATATGATTTTGTAATTATTTTATATAAGATATAATTCTCTATATTCTCTATTCTTTGGTTACTAAGAATGAACAAATAACTGAGACTCAGGCATGTGTTCTAGTCTTGGCTCTACTACTTTAAAATGTGACTTTACCTCTGGGAATCTCAGTTGCTTTATCTGCCAAATAAAGGGGTTACATGAAATGATCCCTAAGGCTCCTGCCACTTCTAATATTCGGTAACATCATTAGCCTCATTCTGATAATTTATTTGAAGTATATAAATACTGTCCTTTCCCCCAAAGGTCATAGTTTAGTTTCAAATTTTAATAGGTTAAAACTACACTAAGGGTTCTATGTCCCCCTATATTAATATTGATAGGATACAAGCAATGACTCACAGATGATGCTCATATTTCCCTGACCTATCAAAGTATCCTTCAATTATGATAGCCAGCAGCTTTTGTCAGATTGCATGCAGAGGATTCCAGGTGCAAAGTTTAGATTCTATTCAATTTATAACTTTTATTGATCCTTTGGACTGTGTAAGCCTAAGCAAGTAAAACTTAAAACTTATTCCCCAGGCTAAACAGGTGTTGATCTCTATTGGTAGAGAGAATTTACATGCCAGGAATTTTCCTTCATGAGGGATCCTTAACCTTCTTGAATGTTCTGTACTCCCTAGGAAATCTGTTGAACTTTATGTACCCCTTTTTCAAAATTCAATTTTTAAAGGATTTAAAAATAAAATATATAGGATTACAGAGTAAACGAATTGCACTGAAATAAACTTACCTACATATTGAAAAATCCATCATAGATTCAGGTTGAGAACCCCTGCCCTATACCAAATGAAATTAGATGTTCAGAATAAGAAAAAAAAATGTGTATCCTCACTTCCTGATAGTAATGTTTTCAAAGTTGTAAAGGCATCTAAGTGGTATATTGGATACAGTATTGAGCCTGAAGTCAGACTGAGTTCAAATTTAACCTCAAATACTTACTAGCAGTGTGACCTTGAACAAGTCACACAAATTCTGTTTGTCTCAATTTTCTCAATTATAAAATGGAGGATCTAATAATGCCTTATAGGGTTGTTGTCAGGATCAAATGAAATAACATTTACACTGTACTTGGCACAGTACTTGTCACACAGTAAAATGTCAATATAGCTATGCACAGATAAATAGGAAGGAAGGAAGGAAGGAAGGAAGGAAGGAACAAAGGAAGAAAAGGAGGGAGAGACAGAGGGAGGAAGGGAGGGAAGGAGGAAGGAAAGAGGGGAGGGAGGAAGGAAAGAAGGGAGGGAGGGATAGAAGAAGAGAGGGAAGGAGAGAGGGAGAGAAAAAAAGAAAAGAAAATGTTTTATACCTCCTTTATTCTTATGTATGGTGAGATTCTGAGACAGAGTATTCATTTTAACTTGTCTTTCAATCCAATTTAACAAGCATTTATCAAGTGCCTACAATATACCAGACAATGATCCACAAAGACAAAAGACAAATCAGACCCTCTCCTTAAGAAACTTACAGTCACAACTGACTCATAGATTTTTGTAATATTCATAATATATCCTGAATCTGTATTAGGAAAGCTTCCCTAAGTCTTTTAAAAGATTCTAATGAAATAAATGTCCTGTTGATTAACTGCCCCATGCTATTATTTCTTCAACTGAAATACTCTACAACTCATCCCATTTCATTGTTTTCCATAGTTTCAAGCTCTGTTTCTGGTATGTGGCACCTTCTCCCATGTGCTGGGCAGGTGCATACAACACAAAACAGCAGGATGCCCTTGCAGCTGCTATATGGTGAGCTCAGGAAGAGAAACTCCAAGTAGAATAAATATCATAAACATAAAGCCAAGCTCAAGTCAAGCAGCAACAGTTGTGGAATGCTGAAAACCAGAAGCAGCAGGAAGACTCACCTGGCATTTAGCAGAAAAAAGTGTTGCATCTCTCTTTCTGCAAAAGCACGCCGGGGTCCACCAGAGGAAAGGGGCAGCATTAGATCCAGCAGCCCCATGCCAGCAGTAGGGTGCACAGGGCAGTTTTCACCTGTGTGCATAAAATGTGGAAAGAGTTTTTAGAACCACAGTATTTTTCAAATAGATTTTTATTGATATTTTGTATTTTTATATCACCTGCCTTTCCCTGCAGATCCCTCCTTCTACTCCCTGAAAGGCATCCCTTATAACAAAAATTTTAAAAGAGTAAACGCTTCAGTCAAACTGACTGGTTGTAACCCTTAGTGATAAAAGGACCAAAATGGCACCACTATATTGGGTCAAGGTACAATGTGTTCAACTGTGTCTGATCAGACTATTATGAGCTCGACCACAGGTCAAGCACAAATAATCTATATGAACATTTAGAGTGGAGATGTCTTTAATTTTGCACATATCATTTTTTGGAGTTTTTAGCAATTCTACTTTGCACATAGAATACAATAACTTCAGCCAAACTTAACTATTGATTTGTCTCACATTATCAATAATGTTCTACACTCAAAGTCCCCCTCCTCCACAGAGGAGGATATTTCTAAAGAAGAACCAATTCTCTCCAAAGAGAGCCAAAGCTTGGCTCCTAAGTCAATAAAACTTTGTAGCATTAAAATCTGTTCTTTTTGTTCTTGTTTTCTCTATTTAAAACATTCTAGTCATTATATACATTGTTGTTCTTTCCAGTTATAGTATTTTAGTCATTAGGTACTCTGTTTTCCCAGTTCTACTTACTTCATTTTGAAACAGTTCATAAAAATTTTCCCATTTTGCCATAATCATTACTGCTTACAGGCCAATGATATCACATTACATCCACATATTATTCATGACACACTTAATTTCATAATATATGGTTATTTACTTTTTTCCAGATGTGTATGTATATATAGATAGATAGATAGATAGATAGATAGATAGATAGATATAGATATAGATATAGATATATAACCCAAAGATTTTACTGCAAGATATATATATCTTGCAGTAAAATCTTTGGGTTAAATGGTATGGGAATTTCAGTCACAATTTCAAACTGTTTTCTAAAGTACCTATACAAATTCACAGGTCTATCAATACTATATCTTTCTAAAATTCCTGTGAAATTGACTTTGCATATCTGTCATCCTTGCCAACCTCAGGGATTTTTTGATTTGCAATTTTCTTATTATTAATGATGTGAAGCATTCTCTCATTTGGATATTAATAGTTGGCAATTCTTTTGAGAAATATTTTCTAATTGGGAGTAACTTTTGATAAGGTCATAGAATTTTAGTTTTGGAAGGGACTTTAGTGTCCATTTAACCCATTTTCTCCAGCAATGCAGGGATCCCTTCAATGGAATCCCTAATAAGAGGTAAAGCCTCCTGTGAAAAGCAACATTTTTTCAGAAAAAATCCAATCAGAACAACTCATCCCCCTGAGAGAGATCTCATGCTTTAACTTCTTATCTCAGTGCAGCTCTTCAAACTACTCTCTAAGGCTTTTCTGATTTCAATGCAGGTCATCAACTATGTATCTTTCCAAATCTCCAAATTTACTTGAAGCACCATGTTTAGTAAGGAAATTGACCATGACCCACACAGGACAGGTAACATCTACCTTTCCTCACATAAATCATTTGTCTATCTCACCTGTGCTCTGCATTTTACTCCAGGATTCACTTGGATATAACTATCATCTGTGTCACTCAAAGTAAATGTCTTTTTGCATTTACTGAGACATCTAGGCCAGGCCTACTAATCTCAGTCTCTGTCCCCTCTCTTCTCTTTCTCCTCTCCCTTGCCTTTCTCTCCCTCTCCTCCATTTTTCTCTCTTCCCCCTCCTGTCTTTCCATTCTTTCCTCCCCCTTTTCTCTCTCTCCCTCTGTCTGTTGATCTCTCTACTCTTTCCCTCTCTCTCCTTTTCTTCCTTCATCTCTCCCTAGCAATCTTTGATCTTTCACCAGCCTAAAGTGATCTCTATCTCCTTTAAATTCTCATGGCATATCAAATTCTCAAATTTTACTTAGTAGTATTTATTTGTATATAGGTGCTATCACCTCTACCAGATACTCATTAAGAATGTGCTGATTGAGTAATTTTGTTCAAAATACATATCCCAGGATTTCTTTTCCCCAGATTCCACCATTAATTTCCACTGAATTAATTTCCATTACATCTTTAGTCATATGCCATTTTTATCACCAGTACAACATAAGAATAGCTAAAGATATTTTGTATACCAAGTGCTATCAAGTTTTTACCAAAGGTTTTGCTGATCTTAAAGTGTATGTACTCTAGATACATGGGACTATATTTAGCATATACAGGAGAGAAGACTCCTCAGAAGTGACCTTGAACACTAACTGATTTAGAAAACATAGCATAAAAGGCACCTTGACCCCTAGATTGTCTTCCCTTCCTCTCTCCCTCCTCAGAGAAAATTAAGTAATTTGGCTACAGATCACTAGAGACCTTAAAACAAGAGAGATCATTTTACTTATATAATTTGGTTTATACTTTATCTAGTTTTATTTATCTAATTTATCTCCTTTAATTAGATTACAATCTCCTTGAGGGCTGGAACCAGCTCACATGATAGTAATAATATCTCACATTTAATGGAACACTTTACAATATAAATTATACTATCTACCTATATCTATACCTATCTTTGTGTAGTCATTTAAAAATAATAAATATAATAACCGCAACATACTTATACAAAATTTGCAGATTTTACAAAGCACTTTCTTGACAATGTTCTAGTAAAGTAGGTCATATGAGTGCTATCTCTATTTTACTAATGAGATGACAAATGTCACAAAACTATTCAATGATGTCTTAATCCTAGACCTCCTGACTTTAAGTTCATTCTTCTCTTTACTGTATCTCTCCAGGCCTCTCTGAAATCATCCTGCTGGCTGTTTCTTACAGAACAATAATATTCTATGACATTCATATACCATAATTTGTTCAGCCACTCTCCAATTGATGGGCATCCATTCAGTTTCCAGTTTCTAGCCACTACAAAAAGAGCTGCCACAAACATTCTTGCACATGTGGGAACCTTTCCCTCCTTTAAGGTCTCTTTGTGATACAGACCCAGTAGAGACACTGCTGGATCAAAGGGCATGCACAGTTTGATAACTCTGGGCATAGTTCCAAATTGCTCTCCAGAATGGTTTGATAAGTTCTCAACTCCATTAACAATGTGTGTCTCAGTTTTCCCACACCTCCAACATTTTTCATTATCTTTTTCTGTCATCTTGGCCAATCTGAGAAGTGTGCTCAAAGATTACTTTCTATATGAAGATTTAATGATTGTAGTTTTGAGCTTGCTATCATTATTTCACATAAGGAAATAATAAACATTTTGTGAAGAAAAACAATTAGGAAATCACATTATAATTATTAACAATATAAACAGCAAGTAGATGTGCAACAAATCATATAATTATCAAATGATGATATAAATATCAAAAGAACTAACAAGTCATTAATTGCAGGTGGCTTTAGAGTTGTTTTATAAGAGACTGACCAATATAATAGAAAGACAATTGCAGAGTTGTAGGTAAGGTCCAATATTTAGGTGAGCTTTCTATCATCATGAGCATTCCTACAGATGATAGGAATATTGAATGGTAATCAGAGAGTATAATCATATTTCCCAAATTTATCTGTAGCATACAAAAATGCTTATTCATTAAATCAATAAATAACTCATAAAAGACAGAAATCACAATTTTAATCCTTTACATTTCAAAATCAAATACAAAGTGAAAGCAATTAAGAAAATATTCAAAAAAACACATGATATGTGTTAATATGAAACAATGATTCTCTAGTGTTTTCTAACTAGAGTAGCATATAATAAAATAAAGTTCAGATTTCTGAACCATGGAGGAATAAATCAGAAAAAGAAGAGAATACACCATTACCAATGCTTACTGATGTAATTACTGGCAAAGATATTATAATAATGTATCTTAATAATGATCCATTATGCCCAAATTAAATTAATACCAGGAATGCAAGGATGACTCATTTCAAGGAAAAAATTAGCATAATTTTCATAGTAGTAAAAATTAAAAATCATATAATTATATTAATTACACAAAAAGTATCTAAACAAAACTCTAATTATTTTTTAAAAGAAATGGAAGATCCTTTCCTTAATATGACCTAAAATACTTATCTAAAAGTGAGAACTAGAATTATTTTTGATGAATCTGTCAACAGACTTAGATCCAATTCATCTACACATCATGATATCACATGCCTGATATCAGGGCCTTCTTCAAGAAAGAAAGACAATTAAGAACTTTTATGAGTGTCCCACAGGAGACCCAACTGGAACTGGTCAGTTGGGCAACACAGCTTCCTTCTTTTCTCTTCTTTTTGTTCTTCCCTGCTATATCTTTATCTGCCCAAAGGATTGTAAAGTTCTATCCCTGAAATCTCACAAGAAATCTTAGGATTTAAGGGCTAGGACCATATCTTAAATATAAATCACTCTAGCTTTCATTGATTGACCTAGGCTAAGCCCCACTTTGTCCTGGTTTGAGTCCAGATTGTCTCAGAGTGAATATAAACAGCAATTGTTTGTTTGAGCCAGAAACCCTGAGGGTCTTCTCCACCCTCTTGATTGACTTTTTTTTCCTTTTTTTTTTGAATAGGTAAAAGAGGTCATTTTCTACCTCCTTTCTTATCTAGTCTTAAGCACTAATTGTGAGCCTCAGTCAAACTGAGACCTGTTAAAGACCTTACCAAGGTCTTTTGCTGAATCTGGGGTCATCTCCAGTCATCCTACTCTACATCTTGCCAGTAGATCCAGATGGCTATGGAGGTGAGAGTAAAGCTGATGACCTTGTCCGGCCTTCCCTCACTGAAATCCAATTCACTTGTATGTCATGGCACCACCTCCCACATGCCATGGTCCTCTATAAGAAAAAGGATAAACAACGTCTACCCTAGTAGGGGCTTTCAGTGAAGGGCGCAATCCTTAAGCTAAAACATAATGCTTAGTTTCTTCATTAAAAATATAAATCTCATTATCTTAGAGATATTCCAATTTGATAATTGAACTGATTTATATACATGAGTCCTGATTTATATACATCATCATGCTTCCACCCATATTTTATTCTGTCATAGGTATTGAACCCTTTTTTTTTGTCTCAGAAGACATTCTTGAATTTGTGTGTGCTGTCTATAGCACACACAATGATATGACAAAGAAAGACCTTTTTTTTTTTAAACAACTCTTTTTTTTTTAAGGTCGCAGTCATTGATTTTGTCACAGGATGATACACACAAAATGCTAGGGTAGCCATCATGGGACCCACGTAGTTCACTTTCAAGTAATGAAACTACTTGACCTAATGTCATCATATTTGAATTGAGTTTAAGAGACCCATGAGTCTCCTCTGTACCTTGGCTTCTCAGTTTACAAAATAGCAAATAGTCAATTCCAAAGAAAGTAGTAAGGCTTAATGAGTGTCTTTTGGGGAGAAAAAAAGTGAGGTCTTTAGGTGAGAGAAAGTGGATAAGGTCAGTATAAAAGCTGGCAACTCACTCTGAATGTAAAGAAGCATAAATAGTATGTATCAGGACTGCATTAGCCAAAGCCCAGTAATTACAGAAATTTAATAAAATTAGTTTAATGGACAATAATCTTGTACTTTAAAAGCATATATGGTGATCACATGAAATGGAATAAAAGCAGAAGGCCTTTTAGACTTTTAAGGAAATTAGAGGATAATTATTTCTGCAGTAATATCACAAGTACTTATAAAAATCTATAATATATTTAAATAAATTAGATAATGATGTAATTCCAAGTGACAGATCAAACATCCACGTGTAAAAACACTACTATTTTTAATTTATTTATATGAAAAGTAAATAAAAACATAGCAAAAATAGTAAAACAAAAAAATGGAAACAATTACCTGAATAAGGCAAATGAAGATGTCCCAATTAGCAAGAACTTAAGACAAAGTTTAGGCCAAAGGAGAAAATACATTTGAATCCAATAATTTTGTAAAAATGCAGAAGTAAAAACAAAACAAAACAAAAAAAAGTTTGTTTTCTTCATTTCATTGTAGCATTCCCTCTGGGCTGCTCCAAACTTGCATTTGAACTGGCAAGTCTGGTCTAACAAAGAGTCATTTGAATTTTGAATTCTGGGAAAAACCCTACAATTGACCAAAATTATACACAAGCTAGTAACCAACCTCCTTTTTAACAACTTAGAAAATGCCATGGCATCAATCTGTGAACAAGTATTTTTAAGTACTATGTTCCAGGTAAAGTATTATACAAGCAGGAAATAGCTAAGTACTTAGATAGGTAAATAAGTAAGTAGGAAGGGAAGGGAAAGGAAGGAAAGGAAAGGGAAAGGAAAGAAGTAGGTAGATAGATACATAGATGATAGATAAATAAAAGATATAGATAGATAGATAGATAGATAGATAGATAGATAGATAGATAGATAGATACAGAGAGACACACACACATAGACACACAAAGACAGACAGAAACAAGTCCTATCCTCAAAGTTTTCACATTCTAATGAGAAAAGAAAATAAAGAGACAATTGTAAATACAAGATATATACAGTAAAAATAGAAGGTAATCTTAAAGGGAATACATTAATAAGGGGGTTGAAATTACCTTCTATTTACCTTGCAGGCATAAAGGATAGCTAACAAAATGGGAAAAAGTTGGGAGAGGGAATATCATTTTTGAAGAATAAGAAAAATGCCAGTATAATGGATTTATAGAGTACATAAAAGGGATCAAAGTGTTGGAAAACAGAAAAGATAGAACAGGTTATGTAAAGGGCATGAAAGAATAAATGAAAGATTTTATATTTGATACTATAGATAATGGGGAGCTATTGGATGATTTATTGGGGATGCTAATGGGAATAGTGGGAATGACATGGTCAGATGATGAAATTTAATAAAATCATTGTAGCAACTGAGGAGGAGATGGACCAAAAGCAAGGACACCAATTAGAAAGCTATTGTAATGCTTTGTCCCATGGGAGATAATGAAAGGCCTGTCCCAGCATGATAGCTGTAGGAGGGGGAGAGAATAAGACCCATAAAAGACATGTTTTGATCGTACAAAGGACAAGACTTGACAACAAATTGGCTTTGTGGGATTAGTAGCTAAGAGGAGTCAACCAAGACTTTGAACTTGGGTAAGTGGAAGAATGATAATCATAAGAAATCATCAAAAAGAGAATATCCAGTGGGAAAGTTCCCATAGTATCTATGACCCTCTTTTGACTTCATGGTCCTCCTCATGTTGTCATGCTATAAATGGTCTCTGGGCCACATCCTCTCCAGAGCACAATTACCATGGCAACTTTCTTCTGGGCCTACCTTGCCTCACAATCCCTGTGGAGATGAGATTTACACTGTTATTTCTCCATATGTGGTTATACATATGTATGGTTGTTTTGTTCTCTTTATTTCCACACTCAATTGGTTTTGCCCAAATGAAAATATCCCTAGATAAAGTTCTGTTCCAGGAAATAAAGTGCCTTGACCAAAGGTCACTGGTAAGTAACAAATTCAATACTTCTGAGTCCTCTTCTGCTGTACAATGCAGCTATACAAAGCAAAATCTCTGCTTTGAGCTCAATATATATTTCCTAAATGCCTACTATTGGGCAGTTAGATGATGAAGTAGATTGCCTAGCCTAGAGTCAAGAGAATGTATCTTTCTGAGTTCAAATCTAGTCTCAGATACCTATTAGCTTTATGACCCTGGATAATTCACTTAATTCTGTTTGCCTCAGTTTCCTCACTTGTAAAATGAGCTGGAGAAGGAAATGGCAAATGACTCCAGTATCTTTATCAAGGAAACACTAAATGGGGTCTCAAGGAGTTGGACATGACTGATAAATAATAGAACAGCAAAAATAATTTATCAGGCACTGTAATGAGTACTGGGAATACAAAGATAGTGAGACAATTCCTAACTTCAAGAAACTTGCATTTCAATGGTTTAGAAGAGGAGTAGCAATACAAATTCAAACATGAAACTCTCTCTTCTCTCTCTCTCTCTCTCTCTCTCTCTCTCTCTCTCTCTCTCTCTCTTTCTCTCTCTCTCTCTCTCTTTCTCTCTCTCTCTCTTTCTCTCTCTCTTTTTCAATATAATAGTCTACCTTCCAGATATAATAGAGTTTTCATCTTTTTTTAAGAGTATAATCTTGGATTGAGACCCTATGCCCTAATCTACAGAGTAGAGTCAATTTTTATGTTTGAGTTATAAATCCTTGAACATACTGGATTTCTATGGGAAGTGCTGACACCATCTTAACTCGAGCATTTTGAACGGCGATGCTATAATTAAGCTTCGATCTCCTTTGGAAAAAAAAAACAGGGAGGTTATTGTTCAATGAACTGCTCTATCATTTGCTGTAGTGATTCTTAATTGTGTCTCATTACAGCAAGATGATCATTACTCTACTTGTCTATCTGATTTAGAGACCACTAAAAGTGTCTTGTAACGCGCAGCCGTCTCCTATACAACAGTCCTCTGGCTCTCACCCTCATTACTCAGAATCTGTCCAATTATTTGTCATTAAAGTAATAAAAAGGACTGCAGCAGAAAATGTGGGAGGTAACCATTGGAGGTCTGCCCAGAAAAAAAAAAAAAAAAAAAAAAAAAAAACCTGCAAACTGTTTTCAAGGCACTGGGAAGGTGACATCGTTAATTAAGTGTTGGGGAATATGCAAATCAGCCTCTCTCTCAAGAGACTGTAATAAAACTGAGAAAACATTATTATCACTGCAAGGAAGGGGAGGCAGAGTTATCCAATCAGGAAGATTTCGTCAGTTTCTGATGATGGCTAAACTAGGGAGAGAGCTTGGGAAAGAGCTGAAGAAGAGGGATGTTCAGGGCGATTGAGTGCTCTAATGCTACCAGGGTTCAGAATTAAGGTGTCAACATGGAAGACCGCCAGATTATAACTTTTAATGAGAGATGTTTGTCTAATCACAGGATTTGCACACCCAATTTCCTCTGCAAAATGACTTACTAATAAGCAGGCTGTGTTTTTGTAGGTTAAAGGAAGGGGAGAGAAAGTGCAGGGAGGGCGGCAGCTGGCAAATTAGGCATCCTGGGTGCTATACTCAAAATGCCAATGAACCAAAACCCTTGGAAGCAGTAGAAAACACATTTGTCAACAAGCATCTATTGAACACTGACTGGATGCATGGGGGCTAAGTTGGAAAACAGTTTGTGTTGACCCAATACAAGGAGAAACATGAAGGAATGGAAAGAAAATAGCACTAATGCCTGCGAAAGACTTTTCTTCCCATTCTCTTATTGAACATCATAATCATGACCTTTCCATTGTTTGGAACATCCATCCCTATAAAGGTGACAGGCATTAGTTTTTCCCTTTTCTCATAGAGAAACAAAAGTAAGGGCTTATCATTTCAAGGAATACCACAAAAGGTAGAAATAGCCTCCTCCTGCTCCCACATTTCAGTGAAAGCTTGGATTGATGAGAAAGGTAGAACTAAATACTATTATGTAGTAAACTTCATGCCACATCTTAGTTCCATCCCCCTTCCAACGAGAAATCCAGGCTTATAGTAGTAAGGTTCTCTTTAATTATTGAATTTTAGCTCATTTCCCCGTGATCCCATACTAGGATAATGCAACACATCACTCCAATCCAAATCTATAAGTATAGAAGCATGGTTCTTAGCCTTTCTAACAATGACATCATGCAGTATGATTGCAATAATAATGTCATGAGACATGATTATAAAGAGGAGTCAACTCATTAATTTTTTGTGTGTGTATTCTACCAAAGCAAGTGGGTTTTTTTTATTAGTAGTTTTTTTTATTTTCAAAATATATTCAGATAGTTTTCAACATTCATCCTTGCAATACCTTGTGTCCCAAATTTTCTCCTGCCTTTCCCCCCTCTCCCTCCCCTAAACAGCAAGTAATCTAATATACATTAAGATGTACAACTCTTCTATATATATATTTCCACAAATATCATGCTGTACAAGAAAAATCAAATCAAAAAGGAAAAAATGAAAAAGAAAAAAAGCAATCAAACAACAAAAAAAGATGAAAATACTATGTTGTGATCCACATTCAGTCCCTATATTCTTTTTCTGGATGCAGATGGCTCTCTCCATCACAAGTCTCTTGGAATTGGTTTGAATCACATCATTGTTGAAAAGAGCCATGTCCATCAGAATTGGTCATCACATAATTTTGTTGTGGCTGTGTGCAATGTCCTTTTTTTTTCTACTCATTTCACTCAGCATCAGTTCATGTAAGTCTCTCCAGGACTTTCTGAAATCATCCTGCTGGTTGTTTCTTACAGAACAATAATATTCCATAGCATTCACATACCATAATTTATTCAGCCATTCATCAACTGATGGGTACCCATTCCAACTCATTAATTCTACACAAGGAGTTCCCCACTATTTGCAAAACATTACCCTAAGATCTGGGGACAAAGAGAGAAAGTTAATCACAATATCTCTTCCCTCAATAAGCTTATATTCTACTGTGTTCATAGATCATAAACCTAAACAGTAAGTTAGATTTGTTATCTCATGATTTGGAAAGTCTTCTAGTGAGTCAGACTAAATCTCATCTAAGCCTGTGTATTTTTCATGTTTCATGCCTTCCCATAGTCAAAAAAAAATCATCTTGAAATGGTTGGTCTGCAAATGATGAATCTAGGTTGATTGCTGGAAAAGACTGTTTTCTACTGAGATCATACTCAAAACCTTTCAAAAATCATTGTGGTAGAACCTACCACAGCTTATATTCTGCTGGCACAATCAAAGCCTTCAAGAAACGAGGGAAAATTTCTTTATAAAATAAGGCATGAATTTAGGACTTGCAAAAAAGAAAATTTAATAATTAAGCTCAAAGTGTACAAAAGAAAATAAAACAAAACATGGATTTGGAGTCAGGGGACCTAAGTTCTAACCTGGTGTCCCTTCTCCTATACCTTTATCACCTTAGATATGACATAAGTTTTATCATTCTAAACTCAGTTTCCTCATCTTTGAAGGAGGGAGGGTGGACTACATGTTCTTTAAGATCCCTCCCAGTTTTAACTCTATTATCCTAAATTCAGGGAAAGGGAGAAGTGAGTATGAACAACTGGGGAGGGGTAGGAAAATGAAGCAGTTCCCAAGCTAAACCTCAAAGGAAGCTAAAGATTTTAATTCTCTCTGTCACAGGGTTATGGGAGCTCAGGGAGTCCTATTCAGCAACAAAGCCCTTTAAATAAGCAAGTATTGTTTTGGGATGATTTTTGAGGTACTCCTACTTTTTTGAGTTGTACCAAATCAATTTTCCCAAGGACCCAGGAACCCTTGAATCAAGTTACAGCTCCCTTCTCTCTTCTATACTCTCTGCTTCTTTGTACAACAGGAAAGCTATTATTTGCCCACTTTAAAGGATAGTTGTGAAAAGGAGCCAGTAAATGAGTATAATATTCTCTGGAAATACAAGGCACTATGTAAATGATGGATAATTACCAGGCACACACTGAGCATTATGCAAAATGCTCTGGAGTTTTTCAGGGTTGCAACCCACTGAACTGCATCACTCTGATGCCCAAATAATGAATTACAGCCCATTTAGGAATCCACTGTGTGTTTAATATGAACGCCCAACTCCCCTCAGTTCCTGGGCCATGACAGCAGGGGAATGCATCAGGTGGGGTTGGCTGCACTCAGATTCCCTACATTAAGGCTAATATATTGGCTGTACATGACTGCAACTTCCAAAGAAGCTTCTTACTTACGGGTTGGTCACCCAACGGGGAAGAATTTATTTGAAAAGTGACCTTGTCTTATGTAGCCTCGCTTGGTTGAGCATTTAGGAGACAATATACTGACTACACCAAGAGGATGGAGGAATGCATTCATTTCCCATCCTTAGACTAAGGCTGATCTGGTTGGATATCATCTAATAATCTTAAAAATCCTCTTCCTTCCCCCTCTTCCTTCAGATGTTCTGACCAACTTGCCTATCTGAGGCTGGGAGAAGGCATTGTGGTTTAGTAGCAGGAGGGAGTGAAACAAGAACTGGGTTTATATCCCATCTCTGACACTTAATAATGATGGGGCATCCATTATTTTGCTCCACCTCTTTGAATCTGAGTTTCTGTATCTGTAAAAGGAAGCAATTTCCTTGTTCTGACTACCTCACAGGGTTGTGAACTGCACATTTTGTAAAACCTATACAAATAAGTTATTATCACTGCTATTATGTGATCTCTCCAAAAAACAGATACTTTTACTCATTTTCCCCTATCATTTACATTATAATGTTGGCACAATTATTTTTTTTTCTATTCTCTTTCACTCAGATTAGGTCTCTCTAACTTGCCCAAGCTAGAAATATAGGAGCTACTTGACAGGCATGTCCTACAACTGACTGGCACTGAAACGACCTATTTTACTTCCAACCTGGATTTATTTGCTCCTATATAAGTAACCTGTTGGACAACCCCTGCCCCAGGAGGTCACCACATTAATGCCAAACTTAATGAAGACACCTAATTGGCATAGCCTACTGCAAGAAATCTGCCAGCCTCAGCTTTTCCCCAATAACTAGGATTTTAGGCATGTGTCACCATATGTCGACCATATGCTGACCTGTCTTGATGAAATTATTTCTTATTAAAAGGGGGATTATATTTGTATTGTAGAATTTCAAGGAAACATGATAATTTCAAATAGAAAAAATCATAAGAAGTCAAGGTTCTGACTAGCAAAATGTGTATATGGCATAAAATGAGCTAGGAAATAATAAATGGGGAGAAGGGTAGGGACTAGGCAGAGTACAGTCCCAAAAAGAGGAATGGTCCTTCAGAGAATCCCAATTCTTCCCCACTGTATTATACTGGGGAATTGTAAAGGGCAAGGCAGAGGAAGGGAATACAAGTTCTTAAAGAAGGGCATTGAAATCATGGCTCCCTGGAAGTTCCATTCAGAGACAGTTGTTCCTTGAAATACACAGTGAGGTATAGGGATAATAATTACGACTTTAAAAAAGCACACACCTCTGGGAGATTGTTCCCCAACAGCATGTTGCAGGAAAGCACTTTATCCCCTGTGAGTTATGGCTACATAAGAAGTTCTGGAAGCCTAAAGATAATAGTATAAAAAGTATTCAGGGATGATGAACTATGTTTGCCTATTATGAGCCATTTGCAGTAATAATATCTCAGAAATATTTGTGGGACTCATGGAAACATAAACAACTGAGTGATGAGGACTTCTATTTGGGACACAGGTAATTCAGGTTTCCTTAAAGGGAGTAATTCCCCCAAATATCTTAATATATATTAAACTTTATTACCATTGATCCTTTTGGGCAGCTCTATCTTTTTTTCATTTCTAGAGTTAAACAAAGAGCCATTTGGATAACAGAAATGGAAAAAGAGCCAATGGGCTTGCCAAGATTCAAGTTTAACAAGGAATGAAGGAATTTAGACATCCAAAATGGACAAAATTCTAGCAGAAAGTTAGAAAAATTGGCAACCTGGCCAAATCAAGAGGAAAAAGAAAAGGCAACTCTAAGGCTTTGGAATCACTGATGCTATTTTGGGGATACAGTAGTTTTCTGTGACCCCCCTTTCATTGAACTGGCCTTACAAATGAGGAAAGTGGGATCTAGATAAATTAAGTAACTTTCACAGTTTAAGCAGTATGAGTATCTGAAAACAAGATTCACATTCAGATGTTCCTGACTCAATATCTAGTGATCTAGCTATTATACTAGGCACCTCCTTTTAATATGACAAAAGGATGGGAAAAGAGGGAAAAGTCAAGGAAACATGCATTTATTATTTCCCTATTTTGTACCAAGCATCATGTTGATTGTTTTATAAATATTATCTCGTTTCATAGACTATTAAATTTCAATGACTTGGTTATATATTTTGGAAATTTTATTCAGAAGTAGCAAGTAATGATGACTTTACACAAATTACCTAGTCTCCCTTATTCAACCTTTCTATGACCACAGGAAGCACTGTGAGGATAAGATGAGGTATGAAGTCTATTCATTTTAACTAATAATTCTGTAATCCTGATTGGGGTAAAAAAATTATATAATATCCCCTGCAGATGGGGGAAATCTGATCTACTGTGAATATTATAAATATTTTGTTTGAAGATGGGTGTCATGTTTCTTTTTTAACTTCTATCTGCACATTAGCTTTCTTCAAAATGCATTATACCATAAACAAGTATACATTAAAAACTCAACATAAAGATAATTAAATATCAAGAAAATTCAATCCATCTAATCATTCTGGAGAGCAATTACTCTTTGACCCATCACTATCACTACTAGGTTTGTGTCCAAAAGAGATCTCAATAAAAAAAAAAAAAGGAAAAGGACCTTTATGTACAAAAATATTTTTGGTGACTCTTTGTGGTGGCAAATAATTGGAAATTGAGAAGATGCCCATCAACTGGTGAATGGAATAGATTATGGCATATAATTGGGATAGAATACTGTTATGCTATAAAAAATGATGAGCAGAGTTTAACCTATATCAAATTGTTTGCTGTCTTGGGGAGGAAGAAGGGGAAGATAGAAGGAGAAAAAATGGAACACAAGGTTTTGCAAAGGTGAATGTTGAAAACTATATTTACATGATTTTGGAAAAGTAAAAGATTATTTAAAATTAAAATCATTAAAAATAATTGATGGGCAGGATGGTTTCAGAAAAAAACTTGAGAAAATTTATATGAACTGATGCAAAATAAAGAGAACCAAGAAAACATGGTACACAATAATAATATTCTAATGATGGTCAACTGTGAATGACTTAGCTATTTTGATCAATATAATGATCCAAGACAATTCCAAAGAACTACTGATGGAAAACTCCATCTACCTCCAGAGAAAGAATTGATGGAATTTGAAGGCATATTGAAGTATAGTTTTTTAACTTTTATTTTTTAATGTTTGGGGGTCTTTTTATTTCTTTTCTTTTGCAACATACCTAATTTGGAAATATATACCTTTTTAGATCATGTTACAATAAAAATTACATGTAGTCAAGGGCCAGGGAAAAATAGGTAAAAAAATTAATTGGAAATTAAGTAATCTAATTCTAAAGAATGAGTGGGTGAAACAGCATATCATAGACACAATTGATAATTCCTTCCAAGAGAATGTCAATAATGAGACAACATACCAAAATTAATGACATGCAGCTAAAGCAGTTTTTACAAGAAGTTTTATATATCTAGATGCTTACTTGCATAAGAGAGAAAGAAAAAATCAGTGAATTGCAACTAAAAAAAAATAGGAAAACATCAAATTGAAAACCCCCAAATAAATACCAAATTGGAAATTCTGAAAATAAAAGGGGAGATTAATGAAATTGAAGTAAGAAAACTATTGAACTAATAAACAAAATAAAGAGTTTGTTTCACGCAAAAACCAACAAAATAGATAAACTTTTAGTTAATTTGATCAGAAAAAGGAAAGAAGAAAATCAAATTGTTAGTATCAAAATTGAAAAAGGTGAAGTTTCCACCAGTGAAGAAGAAATTTTGCCCAACTGGATGCCAATAAATATAATAATCTGAATGAAATGGATGAATAGTTACAAAAAAATAGACTGCCCAGATTAGCAAAGGAGGAAATAAATTATTTAAATAGACCCATTTTAGAAAAAAGAAATTGAACAAGCTATTATCAACTCCATAAACAAAAACCTCCAGGGCCGGATGGATTTACATGTGAATTCTACCAAACATTTAAAGAACAATTAATTCCAATTATATGGAAACTATTTGTAAAAATAGAGAAGCAAATATATGCATAATCTTTGATTCAGAAGTGTCTCTACTGGACCTGTATACCAAAGAGATCATAAAAAGGGGAAGAGGGCCCACATGTGCAAAAAATGTTTGTAGCAGCTCTTTTTGTAGTGGCAAGGAACTGGAAACTGAGTGGGTGCCCATTAGTTGGAGAATGACTGAATGTTATGGCATATGAACGCTATAGAATATGATTGTTCTGGGGCAGCTAGGTGGCGCAATGGTTAGAGCACCAGCCCTGAAGTCAGGAGGACCTGAGTTCAAATCTGGTCTCAGACACTTCCTAGCT
>JAJPUD010003988.1:129674-176351 GCA_023553655.1 Myrmecobius fasciatus
AAAAAAAAAAAAAAAAAAAAAAAAAAAAAAAGAATATGATTGTTCTGTAGGAAATGATCAGCAGGATGGTTTTAGAGAGGCCTGGAGAGATTTGCATGAACTGATGCTAAGTGGAATAAGCAGAACCAAGAGAACATTGTGTGTAGCAACAAGATTATACAATGATCAATTCTTATGGACAGGCTCTTTTCAACAGCAAGGTGACTCAGGCTAGTTCCAGTGGTCTTGTGATGGAGAGAGCCATCTGCATGTAGAGAGAGGACTGTGGGGACTCAGTGTGGGATCCTAATGTAGTATTTTCACTTTTGTTGTTGCTGTTGTTCATTTCTTGCATTTTGTTTTCTTTCTCATTTTTTCCCTTTTTGATCTGATTTTTCTTGAGTAGCATGTTAATTGTGGAAACATGTATAGAAAAACTGCACATGTTTAACATATCAGATTACTTGTCATCTAAGGGGAGGGAGCTAGAGGAAGGGAAGGAGAAAACATTTGGGAACACAAGATTTTGTAAGGGTGAATGTTGAATACTTTCTTTGCATGTGTTTTGAAAATAAAAAGCTTTATTTAAAAAGGGGGGAAAGAAAATATATATTAGGAGGAAGAAAAACCCAATCCACAAATGTAATTTAAGTTGCATCTTGACATCATTTTGCAATGCACTAAATCTATCTTGTTCGGAACTTATTTGGTTATCACTCATCATGTGAATATTTAATAATAATTGGTATTATATAATACCTTCTAGATGTCAGGCACTATACTAAGCACTTTACAAATGTTATCTCACTTGATCTTCACAAAAACTCTGGTAGGTAAGTGCTATTATTATCCTCATTTTATAGTTGAGAGAACTGAGGCCAAAAGAGGTTAAATGACTTGAGGGTTACAAAATTAGTGTCTGATGCCATCTTTGAACTCAGGTCATCTTGACTTCAGTCTCAGGGCTCTTTATTCAATCTTTATTCAACCTTCTAGCTACTTGTTCCCCCAATTTCTGAATTGGGAGAATGGGAAAAACAATGCAAAAGAAATTGAATGTACTAAAAAAAAAACTTCCTGAAAATATTTTATAAAGTTTATTGCAGCACAGAGTAGTAGCAAAGCAATAGAAATGACTAATTGTTCAATAATTGGGGAATGGCTCAATAAACTGTGATTCATTAGTGTAATGGTCTATTACTGTGTTGTCAGAAGTGATAAATATGAAGAGAACAGAGAAGCATAGGAAGACTTCTGTGAACTGATACAAAAGTAGGTTAGCAGAACCATGACAAATATATGTGGAAAGACTATAACCCTAAAAAAGAAACATATGGCAACAATAAAATGAAATTAGACATTATGTAAAAATAATGGACAACCGTGGTTTCAAAGACAAGATGAGGAAGTATACCTACCCCCCCATTCCAAATAGAAGTTTTTTCATTATGGGTATAGAATGTTAGAAATACCAGTAAGAATTTGTTGATCTGTTAATTAATTTTGCTGAAATATATTTTTTTTCTTTTTTTATTTGATAAAATGAGGACACTTTGGATAGGGAATATTAGAAACAAGATCCCAGACTCAATTTCAAAGGCTGTGATATTTTATAGAAAAAGTGAGAGAAACTGAAGAAGGCAACCTCTAATTCTCAGGAGAAGCAGGAGCACCTCCCTGAGAGAGAGAGTACACTGTTGAGAAGCAAGAAGTTTTTCTAGGTTAGTCCCCTTTCGGTCTCCTCTCACTTAACCTTTAATTGGCTAGAGGAACAGTTTCTGGTACATCCTAGGGGCATCCTAGGAATGCCCTCTTCCCCTCCCCACTGTGTCTGGATTTGTGCTCTGGTTTATTGCTTCCCTATTGGGCAGAGAAGGTATTATGCATGAGCCTCATTGGGCAAGGACTATAAAGAAAAGCCTTCTTCCAGACATTGACCTTGGCCCATTTAAGCCACTTTCTAGCCTAGACCCCTTTCTCAGAATCCCACACTCAAGTCAGCTTCTCCTTCTGAAAGCTCATTGGTCAGTTATAATTATCTTACATTACCTTGAAGCCTGTAACATTCTGTGGAAAATTAGCTTTTTAATATTTCCATTGTCTGCTCAAGATTTCTGAAGAATTGAATTTTAACTTTTGTGTGGAAACTTAATCCTAGTTTGCCTCTCATATAAGGAAGAAGAATACATTTGGAAATGAAGGTAATGGAAAACAAGTTTATAGATTGGAGGTGGATATTATTCAAAAGATCAACACTTTAAGAACCTATAGTTTAATTGATAAGGATACTTCCTATATCAAATATACATGTATCAATAAATCTGTACTATAGTGGGTGGTAATTGAGAATTTCTGTAGCAAAAACATTCATTTCCCTTTGGGCAGCCTAATGATACCTTCTTTCTTAATGCAGCTGAGTTAGTCCTCAAAGAACATAATGTGCATTACAGGGTCTGTCTTTACAATTTTGCAGGACTCATTATTTTGTACTTTACTACAAAAACCTTCAGTGACTCATCATCACCCCCACACCAAAATGAGGTATTGAAGCTATGGCTCTTATAAAGTCCTTACTCAGAGTAGGCATTTGCTAAAATGCTGATTGAATTAAATGTCTTACTAGGGCTATTATTTTCATTGTGGGATGAAGGTTCTTTAGAACTCAGAGTTCTTGAAAAATATTGCAATAGAATTGAAATTTTAATAGGGCTTATCAAGTTAGAAAACTGGCACATACAGAGAGAGAAATTGATTTTCTTGGGACCAACCCAGTTACAATGAGAGAAAAAGACATCATTGGACTGGCTGATCACAGAGTTGAATTTTTATCACAAAGACATGTAACAACTGTTTACTGACTCATGGAGAAATCACAATTTGTCTTCTAGCACCAATGAAATCATAGATTCTTGAACTATGAAGGACAAATATCATTTTGACACATGTAATTTTAAGTCATCATTGAGTATTTTTATCTATAAGACAGAAAATAGGCTATACTAGGGGAAGGAGGTAATTTACTCACTGTTTTACTTTGTTATACCTTGAATTTGCTTATATTAAAGGTCAATTCCTCTCTTTTGTGTGCCCAAGCTGTCTCTCAATAAAACACAAAATGCTTAGGGATCTGGATACCATCTCTGTTCCCTAAGAAAGAGATGTCTAACAGAAAGTTCTATTACATTAGTATTATAACTGATGGAAAGTGGGAATTTGGATTAGAAAAATCCTCATAATTATTTAATCACAACCATCTTCCCCCAGTTACATGACTTTTGCTCATTATGCTCCCATAAACTTGGGGTTCCAAGAACGAGTACATTCAAATATATACTTTGAGGGGGAGCAGGAATAGAGCTGGGAAGGTTTCTCATTTTTAAATTAATCTCTTATTTGCTAGGAGGAGGACATAGGTATGGCAGTTTCATTTCTCAAAGCCAAAGCTTGTGATTAACATGATGCCCTGCTGTAAAAATGGATGGTCTTCAAACTGCAGACAGGAGGTGCCTTGATTCTGGCACACCTCCCACTAATCAGACTCTGGATTTTCTTTAGTTTCCAGCTGCCCTCAGCAACCCAGGGCGAAGCATATGCTAAACAGAGAAATTTAATTATTTTCAAATAATCAAAATTCACCTAACCAGGATTTGATTAAAAGTAACAGGAAAGAGCTAATCTGATTTCCTAATGTGATATACCAAGACATGTTTCCTGAGTTGCAGAGACTCCGTAGTAATCCTGCTTGATGCCTGGGCCACTTCCATTTGATATCTGGTTTTATTTGGGGGTTTTATTTTTAAAAAATAGATGGACTGAGCAACTGATAACTCTCTAGCTGACCTTGTCTTATTCACTTCTTACTAAAACTTAATTTAAGTTGATTAGATGACTGTAATGGTCTTCAAGGAAATTGAGGATGGGGAAAAACAGTTTTCAAGAGGAAAAAACTTTTTTTTCACATCTGTGGACATAGTCTTACCTTGAGAAATAACTAAGATTCAACAGAACTTAGGATAACCCAAGGGAGTTTAAAAGTTTTCTCACAAAAGTTTCATTTCTCAAAACCATTATACTGCCAATCTACTTCTCTTTTGTGAGAGAAGGAAAGAAGGAAGGAGGAAAGATTTTTTATTAAATGCCTACTATGTTCTTTTACAAATAGTTCCTCATAATCATAACCTAAAAATAATCCTGAATTATTATTATCAAAATTTTTGCCCGTCTGCCAATTTTACCTTTACAATATCTCTTGAAAATAACCCCTTCTTTTCTATGACTAGTTTAGATTAGTTCTGCATCTCTCCCCACTCCTGTGATTTCCCATTGAGTCACTAAAAATGATTTTTCTAAAAGAGGTTCGGTCATGTTACTTCCCTATTCCAGTGTCTTCCTAGTGCTTCTTGGAGTAAACACAAAATGCTTTGACCTTCATAATCCAATCCCCTCTTAATATTCCCAATATTTCTATGCCTTACTCTCTGATATCTCTTCCTTCAATGACATAGGTCTCCTCACTATTCAGTCTATTTAGACACACTTCTTAGCTCTGAGAATTCTCCTCCTATTCTCCAACTATGGACCTCTCTGGCTTCCTTTAAATCCCAATTAAAATCTTGTCTTCTAAAGAAAGCCTTCCCCAGCCCCTTTTAATTTCAGTGGCTCTCTCTTATTATTTCTACTCATCCTGTACAGAACTTGCTTTGTATACATTTGCTTGCATATTGTTTCCTTCATTATTAAATTGCAAACTACTTGAGGGCAGGGACTGTCTTTGTCCTGTTTTAGAATCCCCAGAGCCCAGTAAAATTATTGGACTATAGTGGATATTTAATAAATGTTTACTGATTGGTTAATATTAACTTATTTAATCCTCACAACAACAGTGGAAAGTTTTGCTATTACTATCCCCATTTTACAGTTCTGGAAACTGAGGCAGATAAAATTGAAATGAATTGCTCATTTTGCCTTGACACAGGACCACAACTAATAACTGGCCGTGTCCAAATTTAAACAGATTTTCCTGACCAGCATTTGGTCCATTATATCACCTAAGAACCTCTGATATATCTAGCATAATATATTTATTCCCTCAGAAAAGAAAAATCTGGCTATAGTATTCTACTATATCACTATTCTTGTTTATGAGGGAAAGATTATTTACAAGATGCACCTAACTCAGTCCTCATTTCTAAAATATAAAAAGAACTGTCAAATTTAAAAGAATCCAAGTCATTCCCTAATTGATAAATGATCAAAGGATATGAATAGACAATTTTCAAATGATGAAATTAAAGCTATCTATAGTTATATGAAAAAAATCTCTAAATCACCATTAATTAGAGAAATACAAATTAAAACAACTCTGAGGTACCCTCTCACACCCCTCAGATTGGCCAAGAAGACAGAAAAAGATAATGATAAATATTGGAGGAAATGTGGTAAAACTGGGCCATTAATGCATTGTTGGTGAAATTGTGAAATGATCCAAATATTCTGGAGATCAATCTGGAACTATTTCCAAAGGGCTATAAAACTGTGCATACCCTTGCACTGCTGATCTATATCCCAAGGAAATCATAAATGAAGGAAAAGGACCCCCATGTGCAAAAATGTAGTAGTTCTTTTTGTGGTAGTACAGAATTGGAAAATGAGTAGATGCCCATTCCGAGAATGATTGAACAAGTCGTGGTATATGAAGATAATGAAATATATTTATGTATAAAAATTGATGAACAAGCTGATTTTAGAAAGGTCTGGAAAGATTTAGATGAACTGGTGCTATACAGAACAAGCAGATCCAGGAATATATTATACAAAATAACAACAAATATATGTGATGATCAACTATGAAAGACTTGGTTCTTCTCAGTGGTTCAGTGATTCAAAGCAAGCTCATTAGACTTTGGACAGAAAATGCCATCTGGACCCAGAAAAATAACTAAGAAGACTGACTGTAAATCAACATAAGCTATGTTCACTTCTTTTTTTTTCTCTCTCCCATGTTTTTTTTTTCCTTTTTGCTCTGATTTTTCTCTCCCAACATGATATGTAAAGCAATGTGTATTAAAAATTAATTTAAAAAAAGATGCACCTAACTCAATACTATAAAAAGATGTGACTAGTAATTCAAAACTGCCTCAATGTCAATGTAAATTGTCAAATTGTCATTGTGACACAACTCTTTGGGAAGATTTCCAGACCAAATTTTGACATAACTTCTAGAAATATTAGGGAAAAAGTAGGACAAAAGGAAGAGAAGAAATTAATTTAAAAGATCTATTCTTGTTATCAAAGACTTTTTAATATATTTTCAGTCTAAATAACCACTGATTCTACCTCTTTCTTTCCCTGTCCTTTTCTCCTCCATCACCAAAGAAAAAGGAAAGAATAGAAAAAAAAATGGAAAAATACTTTTTCTATGGATTTTTAAGATATCAAAACATTTATTTATTATCATGGTTATTTTGGGTGCAGAATTCTCAACCACCACCACAACCCTCTGCCCTCCAAAAAAATTGATATATATATATACATACATATACATATATATATATATATATACATATACATATACATATGTATCAGTAGTGTCAGACTCAAATAGAAAAAGATTCCAGTGGTGACATATTGACCTAGAAAAAATACAAATTAGCTGTATATGTCTTGTATTATGTTTTGGGGTGCATATGTGTGTGCATGCATATGATTTCCAAATTATATTTTAATTTGATTGAGCATACTCAAAAGTTTTTTAGATGTCAGCCTATGTTTGATACCTCTGGCATATATGACCTCAAAACCCTATTCCATAGCAATATAGATCTTGAATATCTTATTTTGAATCCAGACTGAACCCAGTAAATGAATGAATTGATGTTTGTGATTTAATATTTACTATCATGCAAACTATTGTACTAATTGTATACAAGTCTCAGTCTTTCTAATCATGTCTTCATAGTAGTAAAGTGTAGCTGAAAGAGGGCTATATTTGGAGTCAGATCTGCATTTAGATTTTTGCTAAGCTATATCTTATCAGAAGTTCTTTGGGCTGGTGGTCATTTCAACTCTTAGCTTCCTATTATTCAAAATGAGGAAAATGAATGCTTACTATTTGAATTATTATTCCTATGCTTCTATAAATTTATTTCCTGAAGAAATAACAAGTTATTTAAAAATATAGTTGTGAGAAAGTGTTATTTTGATTTGTGGAAGAGAAAGGAATAACCTATAATAGTGGTGGCAAACTCAAATGGAGATAAGACCACTAAAATGTATATAAGGATCCCTACTAGCTGCATATTGAATTAGAAAAATTCATATTAAATCTATGTTCTGTTATAAATTTTATTTCTTCTGTTAAACATTTCCAGATTACATTTTAATATTGTTCCTCGACAGCATATTTAAGTAGGAGTCTTAAACAGGTAGGAAATATTTCCTGGTTAAGACTCACAAAAGTTAAATCACAAAAGGAATTTCCACAATATCCTCATAAACAATTACCTCCATTTTTATGGAGAAGTAAACCACATATGAGAGAGGAGGACAAAGTCACAGAATGATTTAATGATTAACAAGAAAGTCATTTGTTGCAACTGATATTTAAGTCAACAAGAATGAATTTTTATTGTGGCCTTTGTTTTTTCATCATGCTGGGCAGAATAATAGGAATAGGCACATAGGAAAGAAGACGAGCAACATTAATAATATTTCATTTGGAAGTTCCAAGTAGATATTATAATTTATGGTCCACTTTTCCTTCACATGCTACCGTAGTTCTCCAAAAAAAAAAAAAATTTCCCTTCCCAGCACAATATCTATCATTCTTCATTGTAAGGAATGACACAGTAAGGAATTGCTTAAATGGAGGTAGCTGGGTAGCTCAGTGAATAGATCACTGGGCCTTCACTATATGTTTGTATACATATGTATGTGTATGTATTATATGTACATGATATATAATATTGTATATTACATATAATTTTGTATTATATATTTATATAAAATCAATTAAAAATATTTGTCTATAAATATATATATATAATTTAAACATAAAAATTTCATTATATTCTTTTAATCTTAAGTCTTCTGAGTCAATATCTGAGCTTGATACCAAAGCCAAAAATTTTTATTCTTGGCATAATTCTTGGGAATATGTTCTTGCATTCAGTCTCTACAAAGAGGCAAGTAAGATTAACAGGTGAGAGAAGCCATCACCCATATTATTTTTTCTCTGTTACCCTTACCCTTTTTCACTTTTAAATTAAGTACATAATTAGTCAGATGGTGAAAAGGAAGACTTAGATAGTGTGAAAACAAATAAATCAATAAGTGGTTGCCATAATGGAGTTCTGAATTGCTTTCTGAGTGTCAGGTGGGGTTGCTAGTTATAATATCCTTCTCCTTCTCCAGGAGATAAGACATTTAAAACAGGCTTTATCACATTTAGCAAGTGTCCTATTTGTTGGAATTGAAAAACCTCAAAGAGAACTGGAAATCTATAACTTATCTATTTAAATGGAGATAACAAGGTAAAAGTAAAACAACCATTTTTATCCTGCCAGTAATTGGGAGAGACAAATGGCTGATTTGCACACATATATTCCCCTCCAAATGTTATTAAAATTGACAAGAACAAAAGTTTTTTTTTTTAATTTTGTTGGGAGGATTGCTCTATTTTTATCTCCCATCAATTAAAAATGAAATATTTTTTCTCTCTGTCCACATTTTATAGACAACAGGATATATTAAGGAAGTTGTTAGAAGAATGTCTCCTTAGGTGTTAGATGATATGTAGTACATTTCACCCTTAATTGTGAGTTTCCTTGATTTTGTGGCTCTCATGAACAAGCACAGCATTCTTTCGAGGCCATTTTTGGGGTGTAGATATGTATTGATATGCAGAGTTTCCTGCAGTTATAAGCTCCTGAAGGCTTGAACAAACCCTTTCTTGTAAATTTCTTCAGTGGCACTATCCTTTTCTAAACACTAGTAACCTGCAGTCAAGCAAGGAAACAGTCTGGGTTCTGGATTTGTATTCAATATATTTCCTCTATTGTGAAATGCTCTGTACAGTTACTGCTCTATATAAATAATCCATTCTCTTTGGTTTATGAACAGCAAAGAACAAGAATTGTTTGGTTCCAATCAAAGACTCAATTATTGCTTATATATAAAAATACTAATTAATTATCAAAGCGGTTTCTCTCTCCAAAGATGGGCTTTGGCTTCCCACATAATAATTTTTTGTATTGTAACTTTATTATTATTTGTACTGCACAAGTTAACCTAGTTTGGATCCCATATGTTCATTTAGGGCAGTTTTCCTATGACATCCTTATTGTTATTATATTTTATAATGAGCATCCCACAAGAAGCTCACATTCCTTGTGTCCACATTTCATGAGGTTAGTAAAACAAGTAAGGGTGTGTATGCAAAGAACAGACCTTTTGTATCACCTATATCTTTGTGAACTTAGCTATATCCCTGCAACTCCCTTGCCACAATGATGGCTATTTCCATGATCATAACAGAAAAAGTTAGTGTACCATAGGGTAAGCCTTGATTAATATGCTATACATTGCCCAATAGAAGAATACAGCATGGCCAGGCTGAGGTCAATCTAGAGTAATATCATGTCTTACCACTGATGTTATTATTATTTCTTATAAAATATCTAATACCACTTGCTATAAAATTATGACTTTGTAAGATTGCTGTTGCACAAGGCTGTTCATCAATAAGGGGTAGCATGCATACATGTACTTTTTAGGTGCACATATAAAGAAAAACTTACAAGAGACATAGGGAAAAGATAAACCTGAAATTTCACTGGCATAGAACACTCCCAAAGAGAAGTTACCATAGCCTAACCATAGGGATAGAGACTTGCTCTACAACTTACAGTCTTAGAAAGTGATCTGGGGGACTGAGAGGTTGAGATTAACTTAGGACCTTATATTAGAGGTAGGTCTTGAATCCAGATCTTTTTGACTCTCACAGCAACTCTGTGTGTATACATGCACATGTGTATGTATCTATATAAATATATAGATATAGATATAAATATGTGTGTGTATGTGTGTGTGTGTGTGTATGTGTAGGGATGGTATGGCCGAGAAGACCAGGAAGACCTGAATTCAAATCCTGACACTCATCAATACTGACTACTTAGCCCTGGGAAGTCATTTGCCTTTCTGTGTTTTAGGCAACTCTCTAAGACAAGTATTTGGAAAGAAGGTGCCAACTGGCTGTGTGAGAGCTTCCTCTCCAGGGAGTTCCCTAAACCAGTGAAATCCCATGTCCAGTTTCTCTCCCTACCTTTATATACTTGTATATGTAACTTTCTTATACATGTTTGTACATTATCTCTTCACCTCAAGCCCCACCAAAAAAACAAACAAACAAACAAACAAAAAACCTCTCTCATTAGAATAATATGAAAATACTTTTTTCCATTGCTGGCTAATGAGGTTGTTTTCATGCAAATTTATGTTTTAATATCATTCTAAATATTTCAAATTACATGATATTGGCTTCATTCACAAAGTCAATATAGGTCAAAATACCACAGATCCACAAAGATGCAAGGAACCTTAGAAATGATCTAATCCAGCTCTCTTTGACTTATAATATCTTTGTTCTTCCTCAAGTCTCTCCATATCCAATTAGTTGCCCAGTCTTGTTGATTTTACTTCCAAAACATGTTTCCTCTGTAGTTAAATAATCACTACCCCAATTCAGACTTTGACCAACTCTCAATGAGCTGGTATAACAGTCTTTTAATTGACCTCTCTGCCTCTAGTCTCTTCTCCCATAATTAATCCTTCACCTAGCTGCCAAAATAATATTGATCAAATGTAACCATTTCAGTTCCCAACTCAAAAATCTTTAATGGTTCCCTTATGCTTCTTGGCAAACACTTCACAGGCCCAACACCACAGCTTTCTACCTATGAAACCTCTACTCACCCCTTCCCAAATCCCAGTTTTATATTATTCCCTTCATAAAAGTCTGCATTCTATGTATTGAACTACTGGCTATTTCACAAACTCAACATGCCATATCTCATTGCCATGAATCATACTTCCTCATTTCTTCCTATTTGAATCTTTATCTGCCTTCAAGATTCAACTTTACTGCCTATTTGGGGGAAACCTTTTCCTTATCTTCACATAGTTAATAGTGATCACTAATTTTGTTTTTGATTATTTAATTATTTGTTATATCCTTCATCCCAATATAAGCTCTGTAAGGGGAGGGACTCTTCCCCATTTAAAACTCTACTGACATTCAACTACCAATAAAATCAATACAAACTAATCATTTTGGAATTAAAACCTTTTACAACTGAGACCAAATCCATCTCTCCAAACATATTAGTCATTTAAGTTCCCTCAGCCAAACTGGCCTTGTTGCTATTTTCACATTTTTCATACCTTATCTCGTTTCTTTGCCTTTGTATTGGCTGTTCCTCATACCTCAAATGTATTCCTTCCTTACTTCCATTCTTAGAACATCTTGTTTATTATAAAACCATAAAACACAAAGATTCCTGTTTCAGACCTCCTCCAAAAGTTAATACTTCCCCCCCCCAATTCAAATTACCTTGTATTATGTGTGCCATACATAAGGTATCCCAAAAGTCCTAGTTCAGTTTAGACTATGAAAGCTTATAATCACATTCAGACGTTTTTTTGTTCCCATTTGCCTCCTTACCTCCAATAAAATGTATGCTTCTGGATGATACAAATGATTTAGTTTTATTCCTAACCCTAGTCACAGTACCTGACACATAGTAGACATTTACAATTCATGGAGAGTAACTGAATTTTATTGAGTAATTTGCTCCATTAAAATGCACTCCACTTTAAGATATCAGTTCAATACATAGGGGACAATAGCAAGAGGCTGGGAATTTAAGCTATATTTTAAATTCTATTCAATTTATCAACCACTTAGTAAATGCCAATTACATTCTAGACACTGGAATTAGTAAAACAGAAAAGTAATAAACTAAGTATTTAGTAATGGACCAAAACAAAGAATTAAGGCAAATATTCCAATAATTCAACTGAATATTCAAGGTACTACAGTAATTCAAATGTGGACAGGTTATGCTTGGGTTACCTGAAGAACTATTTCAATTACTTGGGTTGGCCAGAGAAGAAATGGCCCAAGGCTAAGAGCCAAGCAATATAATGAATCTAGTCAACAAAGAGCCAGAACTCTGGAAAGCAGCCATCTTGATGCCTTTGTCATCTTCCACTGGGAAAGGATCATAGTTTTTAAACTTGGTCTCCTGGAAGTCTAGTTTGCTGGCAGGCCAGCACGCTGGCTCGGGAGCTTAAGCCAGCTAAAGAGTCAGTGGGGAAACTCAAGAGAAAACAGCTGGTAGCATTGAGGACCACTTAGATTTTTGGCTGCTGAAATTGTTTTCCCACTTTTTTTTTTAAAAGCAATTCAGTTCCATGAACTCCTTTAGCAAAATAAACTGCTAAGAGGTTTGGGCAGAAACTCTCACCCACTCATAGAAAACAGAATGAGGCGGAGGAGGAAGAGAGAAAAAGTGAGAAAAGCAGGTGACAGTATGTAAGCTAAATATTTTCCCTTTGAGGTACTAAAGAGTGGAAACCAATAAAAAAAAAGAAATATTTAAACATTATTCAACATTATTTATGAACAGAGCATATTTTTTTGAAAAATTTTTGAATCATAAAAATATAGATTCTCAGAGTTGGGGAACATAGGAGGCCATCTAGTCCAAATTATGTCTTTTTTTGGAAATGTCTTTTAATTTTTTATAATTACATGTAAAAGTAATTTTAATATTCACTTTTAAAAACTTTGAGTCTCAAATTCTATCCTTTTCTATTTTTCCCTCTCCTTTAGAAAGTAAGCATTTTGATATAGGTTATATACATATATATGTACATATATATGTATATATACTGTAATGCAAAACATATTTCCATATTAGCCATGTTGCAAAAGAAAACAGACAAAAAAAAGAAAAATAATGTTTTGGGTTTTTGTAAGTATGTTTGGATCTGCATTAAGTTTCTATCAGATCTTTCTCTGGAGGTAGATAGCATTTTTTCATCATAAGTTTTACAGAATTGTCTTGGATCATTGTATTGCTGAGAATAGCTAAGTCATTCACTGTTTATCATTATATAATACTGCTGTTACTATGTACAGTGGTCTCCTGATTCTGCTTGCTTCGCTTTGTATCAGTTCATATAAGTCTTCCAAGGTCAAGCTATATCTAATTGATAACTCTCTTATAAACATTCCTGATGTGTGATCATTCCACTTTGGCTAAAAGACCTTAGAGGTAAGAGACTCAATACCTATAAGATAGTCTGTTCAGCTTTCAAAAAAAAATTCTTATTCCATGTTAGAAAGGTATCTCCCCACCCACCCTTATTTTGAGTCCAAATATAATTATTTTTCATGATTTTCATTGCTTCTGCTCTCTGAGGAATAAGAGAACAAGGAGAACCAAACATTCCTTTATTATTTGACCATTCTTCAAACACTTGAATCAATCAGTCAATCAACATCCACAATATTAAGTGCCTATTCAGCATCAATACACTGAACATCAAGGATAAGGGAGAAGTACTGATTCTTAAGGAGATTTTTGTAATTTCAGTAATATCCAACTTTTTCTGAGCCCATTTGGACTTTTCTTGGCACAAATACTAGATTGGTTTGCCATTTCCTTCTCCAGTTCATTTTCCAGATAAAAAATGAGGCAACTGAGTCTAAGTGACTTGCTTGGGGTCATACAATTACTGAGTATCTGAAGCCAGATTTGAATTTAAGAAGATGAGTCTTCCTGACTCCAAACCTAGCACTCTATCCATTGTACTACCCAGTGGGAGAGAGATTACCTTCTATCAGAGGAGATAACATGTAGACATAAAAGTACAGAGAGAATAAATTCAAATAATACATAAGGTAACAGGAAAAAATTATCAGAAAAGACCACATAGTAGGTGGTACTTGAATCTTGAAGGAAACAAAGAATTCCATGAGGCAAAATTGAAGAGAGAATGTAGGCTTGAAGGATGGTCGATGTAAAGGCATGAAGATAAGAAAGCAGTTTTGCTGGATTGTAGAGTATAGAAAAAAGAAGAATGTTTAATGTGACTGGAAAGAGAGGCTGAGGCCAGATTGTGAAGATGTTTAATAGCCAGACAGCTTTTTTTCCTCAAGAAGCCAGAGGAATAACTAGAGTTCAGGGAGTGGGGGAGAGAGGTGATGATACCTAAACTTAATGAAAACCACTTGAAGACAGGGAACCCGACCTTCCTAAGTCTTCACCATGTAGCATGACTGGTAAGGTCTTTCTTCAGTCTGATTACCTTTCTCTGATCAATTTACAATTTATCAATATCTTCAGAAAATAGGCCATGCAGAACTGGACACAAAACTGAATGATAAACTGGGGCATTCTCATGTCAATTGTTCAAGATACTACTCTCAAAAAAAGGAAAGTTTCATAAAAATTCTACAACATTGAAATAAGGAAAATAAAATATAACTAGAAGGGAAAAGGGCTTTAAAGATTTTTAACAAAGGAAGAAAAGGGAGATTGGTAATGAAGAATCAAAAAGAATCACAATTATTTAAAGTAAATGGACAAAATCATGTCCCTATTGACAGAGGCATCTTCCATTATTGTAATTGAAAGACATTTCTGTCAGACATGACTGAAAGTCATATAAATCTCTAAGGAGAAGTAATTTCTACTAATCTAGAAATTGAGTCTCTAACATAGTTCCTTGTCCAGGATGCCAATGATCCCTGTTATTGCCTAAATTGCCTAATATATTTTGCCTTCCATGCTCCTTGAGAATAGAGTTTCTTGCATATTCTATATTTGTACCTAGGACAGTGCCTAGTATAGAGAATTATTGTATACTGCATTGAATAATGTATTATTAAACATAACAAATGTTATATACATGCATACATATACCTACATACATCTACATATGTATATGTGTATATATGAGGGCTAAAGTGACCACTGACCATGTGAATATGGTCTATTTCCTATACTCAATGTCCTGTCCAATTCAGACCAGTTCAAGGTAAAAGATGGAGCCCGGACATTAGTTGCCCTCCATGATAGTAGAATTTTTTGGAATATAAGGGGAAATAAGTAAATACCTGTCAGTGGGATCATGGGAGGAAAAACTATGAAGTTATCCATACAAAAACCATAGGTCCAAGCAGACAGAGATCAAGCAATGCCCAAAAGGCCATGATGATAAACTTGGCCCATTCAGCACAAGAAAGAATCTAATCACAAAGGAAAACACAAAACTTCAGATTTTAGGTTAAATCAAAGTTTGAGCCAAAAATTACAGATCAATAATAAAGAGTATGCAGACTAAAAATCAAAAGTAAGACATTACTGAGCTTATCAGCTTCCAACAACATCTATTCATTCTCAGTACTATTTCTGATCTGATGAATGACCTGAATTAGTGGTGACCAATGTTCAGAAGTCTCCATAATTTCTATTTTATTGAAAACTCTCTTTTATTGTTAAACAGTCCCATATCTGGCATCAAAAGAGTACCAAAAAATTACTTGCTCAAAATTATCTCGCAACAATAAGGGTCAAAAGTACATGATATTATGGACCTAGCAGGCAACTATTTGTATCTTGTTTGATATGTGATCCATCAACTTTTTCTGAACTTTACTCTTCACAAGTGAAGTAAAATCAGTGAATTTTGGTTCACTCCTACCCCATCCCAAATTCCAATACAAATACAAACATACTCTGCCTAAAGTAGCAAATTAGTCCTTGGAGGAGTATTTAGTTGGTTCTTAAAAGAGCAATGTTGAAAAGAGTAAAGAGAAAAAAAACATGTTTTCTTCTAATATCCGAGTAGGGTTCAGTTATTGTATGCAGAGAAATGAGTGCATGATATCTCAGGGATGCTCAGAACTCATAGGCTATGTCAATATATGCTTTTAATATTAAAAATAACATATTTATATAGTACTTTCCAGTTTACAAAGCATTTCCTCTTGGAGAATCACCCCATTAAAAAGAAAAAAAATGAAAGTTTTATTATCTCCATTTTAAAGACTAGCCAGTGGAGAGTATGAAAGCCTCCCAAGGGAAGAGGAAGAGAGACATTGAGACATTATCCAGGAGAAAAGGGGCTCCAGCTTCCAATGTAGTTCTTTCCACCAAGATTCAATGCATAACAAAAGTTGCATGGGAAAAGAAAAGTTGTTTGGGCTGAAACATCCAGGTTTTCCCCCTGAAACTAAGACAAAATGTTCATGGTGAAAATGCTAGAGATCATTGCCAAAGACCCAAGCAGGGCTGTTGAAACAAAAGGGATCTCAGATATTTGAATGCCCCATTCTAAAGTCAGGGACACCTTTGTCACCTTCATCTTTCTAGATTACTATTTTGGGGATTTTCATTACCTTTCATTTTAGGGAGGAAAGAAAAAAAAAAGCCACTGAACTACAAGACAGAGCACACCAGTCATGAGGAATCTTATCTATATTAGTTTTATCTACATTGTTATTTTGAACAGCTCTCTCCAAGATAGTGTACGATTTAGTATCACACAAGGCTAACATTCATTGCCACTTCTCTTCTGGTAAGTAGCTGTCCTAAGCTATGAAAAGAAGTCTATGAATTATAAAAAAATTTAAAATTTAAAATTTAAAAAAAGCCAATTGCCAAGCAAGTTTTTGTTTTGTTTTCAAATAAAATTTATATTTATTTCACATTTAGTCCAATAATGTGTCTGGGCTCTAATAAGGGTTACTAACCCAATATTTTCGAAATCATTTTCCATTTAATTGAAATTAATTATCTACTATTTCATGTAAAAACAATTTTTTTAAAAAGTTTGGGTTTTTTTCAGAGAGTAGAGTAAAAAAAAAGGGATACACAAATGTGTCTTGTTCTTTTTTTTTTTTCCTTAAGAAAGGAACCAAATGCCCCTTCCTATAAAATACAAGATGTATGAAGCGTGTAAATGGCTCCTATTGTCTCAAACTGGGACTCATAAAGTAGAATTACTTAGCTAGGTGAATTCCAGAGCTTGTTAGAGCTCTGATGCCCTCATGTGGGAGAAAAAAAGTTTAACATCTTACAGGCAGCCTCCATCGCTCAGGACTGAAAAGGATGAGAATTGTAAAGGGAAAATTCCATTGTCTTAACCAAATGACAGTCTTTTATGATCTCTTTAATGACCATTGGATAAATTATTTATTTAATAAGAAAAGCAAATGGAAATTATCATGGGTGAGGCAGAAGTGGAGAGTCTTCAAACAATAATTTTTCCTTTTTATATTTCCAGATGATTTTCAGATAATATACAAGATAAGGTAATGTACTTTTCAGAAATATGATAAATTTAATCTTCAAACTGGGTATCCAATTAATCAAAAATTTTATTTGTCACCTTCTGTGTATTAACTTCTAGTGCTTCCCATCAGAAAGCTTATGTTCTAATGATAGGGGGAGGGGGAGGGTGGGAAGTAAAAGATTCATAAATAAGTAAAAACAGACTGTGTACAATACAAATACAAAGAGGTGGGAGAGAATATAAAGTCTAGCAAATGGATGTGTCAAGAAAGTCTGGAAAAGGGGATGACACTTGAGGGGATGACTTTGATGAGACAAGGGATTCCAAAAAATGGAGATAGCGGACAGAGCCTCTAGGCATGGGAGGCAGCTTACACAAAGGCATCAAGACAGGAGATGAAATGTCAGGTGAGAGAAATAGCAAATAGATCAATTTGACTTGAGTATAGAATTCATGAGAGTAAATATATTGTAATCTCTTAGAGAGGTAGGAGATAGATTGTGAAGGACACATTCAAATTCTCCTGTTGACACTCACCAACTGTATAACTATGGGCTTGTCTTATAACTCTCTGAACCCAGAAGTTAAATGCATATTTGTTCAGTTCTACTGACTTCCTGTTTGATATGAGACACATCACCAATTTTTTCTGGACTTAACTATTCATGAAAGAAATAAAATCAGTAAATCCTGGTTCATTCACACCACCCTCCCAAAACATGCTCGTTTGTGCCATCCTGAGTTTGACCTTCCTGTTTCTTCCTAACAAATCCAAAGAATGCATTGCTAACTGCCATGTGTCCTCCACATTTAAAATTTTCTTCTCAGACTGATTATCATGCTCACCTCCCACTCAACAGTGAATCATTTAGAGATCTACAATCCGAAAAGTATATTAAACGTGTTTCCACAGCAACATATCATCATACCCACAATTACCACCAACCATAAAGAAACAACATTTATTCATACAAAGAATTTGGAGTTTTTCCTCCAAGGAATATGATCTTTTCATGGATTTTCATTGTTATATAAGCTCATTCATTCTAAGAATATTCAAAAAATATTTTACTAGAGGCTGAAGAAGCCTTGGGATATATAACCATATTCAGAAAGGAAAGGCTATTTATTGTTTGATAAGCTGGTAACTTTTGGGATTTGTGTGTGTGTGTGTGTGTGTGTGTGTGTGTGTGTGTAAAAGAGACTTCAATGGTTATCTTCCCCAGCTTCTTAAACTGTGGCTCCCAACACCAAATAGGGTCTCATAATTGAATGTGGGGTTTGCAAAATTATGATTTATTATCAGTAAATGTTTAATTTGGTTACCTATTTTATATGTGTATATACCTGTAGTCATATAAAATATATATTTGGGGAAAGGATTCACAAGTGGAAAAAGTTTAAGAAACCCTCATCTAAACCATACTCACATGTATTAAAAAAAAAAAAAAACTAGCCACAAACTTTATGGCATTTCTCTCTTTTTTTAAATGTTTTTTCCATGGGCAATCTCAAAGTAAGATAGAGACTACACTCACTAATATGGCTATAAGCATCTGATACTGGCTTTAATAGTATCTTAAGATAAGATTCCTCTGCTCTGAAACCTGATAAGTCTCCAATTTGTAAGCTATTGGGGAGAAAAAAAAACTAACAAAAACCAATTATACATGTATGCGTTTCTGTGTGCATGTATACATATACACACACACCCTGCCAAACCCAGAGAAGACAAAAAACATCAACCAAAAGTAGGCTATCCCTGCTTTTATCAATTTCCTGAGAGTGGGATAGAGGCTAGTTCCACTATTAAGGTTATTGACAGCAGATACTGTCTTCCTATCTCCATAGATCAATGACATTGAAGCAGCATGCCCTAAGGTTTTTTCACAGTTTAATGAAAGAGATGCAGAGCTGAATGTCTAGGAAGGAGAAAAGGAGGAGAGGAGGGGAGGAAGGGGAAGGAAAAGGAGAAAAGAAGAAAATGAAGGGTAGAAGAGCAGAGGACAAAGGAGGATTTATATTACAAAACTGAAGGGATTTAGTGATCTTTGCTCCCCAGAGACTTGCCTTAGGTTGCATGGTTTATGTGTGTGTGTATACATATATACGTAGACAAATATGTGTGTACAGACATGCACATAACAACCAAACATGTGTGTATACAGGCATATGTGTACAGATATACCTATATATCTATACATACGTGTATATGTGCATATATGTGTGTGTTTAAAGAAATAAAGAGACAAAATATCAAAAGGTCAAGGGATGATGGTTTCCAAGGTCAGCAAAAGCCTTAATCTCAACACATCCAACTCCCTTCTCTCCATTAGGCTTACCTTTGTCAAAATCTCTAGGACCCTGCAGTCAGAGTTCATAGATTCCCTAGATACAAATTATGTACAGTTAAGTCACACATGCAAAGCACCCTAAATGGTGTTTCTGTTAGTGATTCTACCATTCTCTTAATTATCCAGGGTTAGCCAGAAAACAAGTTATTAAAGAGATCAAAGGAACTGTGAGGAAATCCCTCATAGGGGAGAATGGGGAAGAGTTAAAGTCTCAGAAGGAGAGAAGTAAATCAAGATATGAGCTAGATCAAGAATCAAAGTTTCTTTGGAATATTGAACACCAAGGAGCTAAAACAGACCAGCAGTTGTGGGTGACGCTGAGGTTTCACAAATATATAAATCTGCACACCCTGTATGCTACCTGCAAAATGATAGTTTATTTTTCTTTCAGAGGCTTCGTTCCTTCCATGATAACTGCACATTTTCCATCACTTCCTTCACATGTTAGTGCTTAAATAATCTTCTTAATGCATAGCATTGGTCACACTCCTCCTCAGAACATTTGCTGGCTCTCTTTACCTACAAGAGTCCTTTGCTTGGCCACTAAGACTCTGTGTCCTGCCCCAAACTACCCTCATCATTACTATTTACCCAGCCAAACTGAAATATACATTTCTTAATACATTTTAGGCTTTTCTGCCTGTGTGCCTTTGCTTGATTACTTCTTAAGCATGGAATGTCCTATTCCACCATCCAGGAAGGCCCAGCCCAAATGGTATCTTCTCCATGAATCCTTCTCCTAACTTCTCCAAAGAGAAAGGATCCTCTTTCCTGAAGATTCTCATTGAATTTTCTGCATTTAACACATTCTACATTAAATGCCTTGATATATATGTTTTATCTTGCCTACTCAATCATAAAGGTTCTTTTGGCCAGGGTTTATGTCTGATTCACCTTTCTACATATTTGGATACCCTCTTGGTACATAACACAGTGACTAATATGTCAAGAGTCCTTAGTAAATGCTTTCTACATAGATTAATTGATTAATTAAACTAGTCTGACACAATCAATCAGGTTCTTACAGGCTGTTACTCTATATTTTTTTTTTACTAGCCTGCTAAACTACCTCCTCTATCTTTGATATTTTGGGATTGAGCAATTCTCCACTGTTGAACCCCTGGTCTCAGGATTTAACTGCTGCTCTTTTTAGACTCCTGAATCCTAATTTCACTGTCCTTTTCTCCCCTGGAATCCACTCAAAATTCTTGATTAAGGTATGCTTCCCCAGACTCTGTCTATCTTCCTGGAAAAATTCCCCTAAGCAGCAGCTCCTTTCTTTTCAAGGTTTTTCATGCTGACTGGTCTTGAGTCAACTAATGTATGCTTGTGAAGCCCTCCAGCCTATATCAAATCATTCTGCTGTCTGACTTATTTCATCTAAAACTCCCTTTATCTCTTCATCCATCCCTACTGTTAGTTCACATATCAGGGTTCACAGCTTTCAGGACTTTGACAGTAGCCTGTTAAGCTACCTCACTTAGTACAAACATTAGCATACATAAAACATTTACATTAGGAATCAAACAGAGAATCTCAGTCAGAAGGGAACTCAGAAGCTATTTAGTCTAAATTATACCTGAAAAAAAAATCCCTTTAAGAAAGAAATAAGCATTCTTTAAGTCCCTACTATGTGTACTTACTATACTAAGCACTTTACAGATATCTCCTTTGCTGTTCATAACCCTGTGAGGCAGTTGCTATTTTATCCCCATTCTACAATTGAAGAAATGAAGGCAGAGAGCAATTTAGTGGTTTCCCTGGGGTAGCACAGCCAGAAAGTGGTTGAGATCAGATTTGAATTGAAGTTTTCATGACTTCAGGTCCAACATTGTACCATCTCACTAATTCTACAATATATCCAAAAAAGTGATTATCCTGTTTTCATCTGAATATTTCCTTGTTAAGGATAACTCAGTGTCTGTTAAGGAATCCTATTTCACTTGTATATTTGTCTAATGCAGCTAAATGCTACAGTAGATTGAGCTCTGGACTTGGAATTAGGAAAACTCATTTTCATGAACTAAAATCTGGCCTCAAACACTTGCTAATTGCATGGCCCTGGGCAAGTCGCTTAATCCCATTTGACTCAGTTCCTCATCTGTAAAATGAGTTGGAGAAAAAAATGGAAAATCATTGCAGTATATTTGCCCAGAATATCCCAAAATGGGGTCATGAAGAATAGACGAGCCTGAAATGCTCAAGAAATATCATTGACTCCAAGCAGAGGCTAAATGTCTATTTGTATCCATATAAGGTACTTCATTTTAGTTATGATTTGGATAAGATACCTGCTTAGGTCTCTACCAGCTCAAATTCTGAAGGGCTATGAAATTCTGCCTCTCATTAAACCTTAATCATAGACCTTCCATAATAAGATATTGACATTTGGAACATTCCAAATTAGATAAGAGGGCTTAAGTTGATCACAAAAGTCAATAAAATCTCTGACCTGTATCATATTTGGTGGAAAAGTTTTGGTATAAATCAAATCTCTACTTCCTTTTAAGGAATCTAGTCATAATTAACAACAGTACCAATAACAACAAAAGGGAAATACATTGAATTTACTTCTGGGCTATGGGACAAAATTTATTCACATATATTTGCAAATAAACCAGTATATAATAGTGATGACAAGTAGTTTAACTTCAGTAAACAGTAGGTACAACTAAAAAATCAGATTAAGTCTATTCATAGATAACAAAGCTAAAAGAGATCTCAGAATCATTTTATAATTGAAAAAACTGAAAATGAAAGATTGAGTGACCTACTCAAAGTTGCATAATTAATGTGTCAGAGTCAAGATTTGAACTCAGGTTTCTGGACTTTAAATCTAACACTTTGCCCACTGTATTTCTCTCAATAAGTGATGATCAAATTAAATATATCTGTATCAATCTAGAGATATATGTGTATATGTGTATAAATATATTTGCATATATTTGTGTAGATATGTGAATATATTTATATATGTATACATACACCCATATGCACATCTATGTGTGTGTATAATATGTATATACATACATATGAATAAACACATAGTTACTCTACAATTTATAAAAGAAAGGGATAACTATGATAAAAAATGAGGTGTCAAAAAAGGTAAGAAGAGATTAAAAAGTCAAACAACATGGGC
Organism: Myrmecobius fasciatus; assembly: GCA_023553655.1. NCBI lineage: Eukaryota > Metazoa > Chordata > Mammalia > Dasyuromorphia > Myrmecobiidae > Myrmecobius > Myrmecobius fasciatus. The sequence continues at coordinate 152,514 of JAJPUD010003988.1, forward strand.
TTCTGGGTCAAGAGAGCAAGAAAACAGAGAACTAGACATTTTCTCTGATCCCCATGACCTCTCAAAAATAAAATAAAATAAAAGTTATGCAACAAAAATAAAACAACTTCAGCTGTATTAAAGATCTAGGATAACCAGAATCCTTTTCCCCCACCAAAAAAAGCCAAAACAAAACCCTACTTCTACTCTAGTCTCATCTCCCTCTTTCCAGTGCTGTGGAGACTTTGGCTGCAGAAGTCTGTCTGGGTCACAAGTGACAGCTAGCATAGCCACAGTCCTTTCAAAGCTTATTGGGGTTTACAATTCCATACCTGCAGCACTGTGGAGTTCTAAACTGTTGTGCCAGGGAAGATAACTCTGAAGTACCAGTATAGCAGAACTTCTGTGCTGGGAGAAAAAATTAAGCGGAAGGAATAGGACAGGGCAAGAGGAAAAGACACCATTGAGGTATGGGATTGAGCAGTACTCCAGCAAGCCCAAGGAAAAGAGCATGGCATCAAAGGTCACATGGGGCAGAGATTTGAATTAGTGAACCAGGAATTGCCAATGTAGGAAAAGGCTGACATGCTTCAAGAACTAGCCCCAAAGACACTGATACATTTTTGGTGGAACTGTGAACGGATCCAGCCATTCTGGAGAGTAATTTGGAACTATGCTCAAAAAGTGATCAAACTGTGCATACCCTTTGACCCAGCAGTGTTTCTATTGGGCTTATATCCCAAAGAAATCATAAAGGAAGGAAAGGGCCCCACATGTGCAAGAATGTTTGTGGCAGCCCTTTTTGTAGTGGCTAGAAACTGGAAACTGAATGGATGCCCATCAGTTGGAGAATGGCTGAACAAATTATGGTATATGAATGTTATGGAATATTATTGTTCTGTAAGAAACGACCAGCAGGATGATTTCAGAGAGGCCTGGAGAGACTTGCATGAACTGATGCTGAGTGAAACGAGCAGAACCAGGAGATCATTATACACAGCAACAACAATATTACATGATGATCAACTCTGATGGACATGGCTCTCTGCAACAAAGAATTGTCTCAAACCAGTTCCAATTGTTCACTGAAGAAAACCATATACACCCAGAGAGAGAGATATGAAATATGGACCACAATATATCCTTTTAAAGCTCTATATCGATGATTGCTTGCATTGGGTTTCCTTTTTCAGATTTTTTTGTTCATGTAGATACTATTGATCTTGCACAGCAAGATAATTATGGAAACATGTATACATATATTCAACTTGTCAAATATTTTGATATAATTAACATGTAGTGGACTCCCTGCTGTCTGGGGAGGGGAGGGGAATAGGGGGGAAAATTTGTAACAGAAAGCTTTGTAAGGGTAAATGTTGAAGAACTACCCATACATATGCTATGCAAATAAAAAGCTTTAAAAAAAAGAAAAAAAGAACTAGCCCCAAGGCAACAACCATTAAAAAGATTCCAGTCTGAAAGTAAACAGTAGGGAAAATATGTTGAATGGAAAGTGGGAGGTGGGGAAGGAGGAAGACTGAGATCTTGAACCTAAAAAGATACATCAACAGAGAAAACATTAGTAAGATAAGGAAATATGGTGTGCAGATCTAGTAAATTAATTCAGGAATCTATGAAAAAATATTGCAAAACAAAGGGCAATAATTCGCCCTTGGTAAGACAAAGTGATTTTGCAAAATTGGGAAATCTATAACACACTTTTCCTGAGTGGTTTAAAAAAACAAATGAGACAGAATTTATGGTTTTTCCAGTGAAAATAATAAGCAGAATAGGAAAAATTAGAATCAAAAAAGGCAAGTCTCACTAAAGAAACTAAATAGATTGGGAATGCAAATATACAGAAATGAAACAAAATCTAGAAGAAAAAAACAGCACTTTAAAAACGTTTTAAAATATATTCATTATATAAGCAAAATATATTGAGCTTGAAGACAGGATATGTAGAAACAACCTAAATAAAAAAGTACCAATAAAACAAAAAAGAAAAAAAAAAAAAAAAAAAAAAACCTTTAACATCATAGTGAAGAAAATAACAAAAGAGAACTTTCCAGAACTCCTGAACATAGAAATGAAATATAATTGAAAGAATTCATAGATCACCTCCAGAAAAAACCCAAGGCTGCAAACTTCAAGACACATAGTCTATAAATTGAACAATTCCATTTAGAAACAAGTTCTAAAAGCAATCAAAAGACCTTTCAATATAAAAGAAAGCCAATTCAAATAACTTAATTCTAGAGTCATCAGAAATTATAGGAGGGGGAAGAATAATGTGTCCCCCAAAGGTAATAGAATTCAGGTGAGGATACAGCTCAAAATGACCTACCCTGCAAATTTTAGCTTAATTACACATGAAAAAAATGGACATTCATTAATGAAGAGAAAGAAAGAAAACTAGTACTGAAAAGATCCTTTTCTTCTGTAATACCACAAACAACAATAATCCAGCAGCCAAGGATAAGAACAGCAAGAGCAACAAGTGACAGCAGAGAGGCCAGTAAGAAACTTTTTTTTGTTCTAAAAGATACAGGAGTGAAGTCAGAAATTTGGCAGGGACAGAAATGAAGGGGTGGCAATGGGCACCATAGGCAGAACTTGGCAATAGCATGTCTATAGGTGAATCTGTGTGTGTGAATATGTCTATGAAACTATGAGGGACATGAAAGGGAGAGAAGAAGAAAAGTACAGAGAGGAATGAGTAAAATTCCCAGATCAAATAAAAAGCTACCAATGAAGAGAAAAATGTTGTCTCAGAAAAAAAAATGAATCTAAAAAGGAGTGGATGAAGAGAAGGAGCAAAAAATCAAAAAAGGGGAGAGGAAAAATGAAGACTTTGCTTTGATGCTGAAAGGACATTCCACTGATTGATGCTTTGGATGAAGAGAGGTAGTATATGAAGGAAGATGGGGACCAAGTACAAGGTATGCCCTGTGGGAAATTGGTGTTTGAACATTCTACTCATCTTACCTCAGTAGGGTTGAAGCTGGAATTTCTGTGGCCAGTGAGCAGCTGAGAAAAAGAAGAGCTGAAAGGAGATTCTGAGGCCATTGGGTGGGGGAGAAAGATATTCCAGAAAGAATATAGAGCAGTGGTGGGTCGCTTAATCAAGTACATGATGAGGGAGGCCCATTAGTAAGGGCCACTGTCCTCTTTGAAACCTGTAATAAAAAGTACTGTTCTAGGAGTAAGGCAAAATGGAAGAAGGGGATCCATGGGGCAAACTTGATAAAGACAATAACAGAAACTGTTTAGAAGGAGAGTATAGAATAAATACATTAAAAACTTTGCATGAGAAATTCTGATAAAAGTGAGAAAACAGATAGTTACACGTGTCATGACTCAGAGAATGAGACACTAAAATAGAAAGATTTGATAATGAAAAGAGTGAAAGAATTTTTTTTGTATAAGGATGCTAAATTGAAAATTTTAAATCTGACAAAAAATATTTGAAGGGAAGGAGAGTAAAAGAGAATTTCCCCACTGACTCTGTGAAGGAGAATGACAAAGGGAGAAAGACATAGCATAATGTAATGATGTAAGGCACAGAAGGTACTGTATTAATAAGCTTATTTTTTTAATTAGTGGCACACAGAATGTCTAAAAAATGTTTTACATTACTAAAAATGGCAACTCTCAGATATTACCTCACACATTATATTGGCTAAGATGAAAGAAAAGGAAAATGACAAAAGTTGGAGGGGATGAGGGAGAATTGGGACATTAATTCACTGTGAGTAGAATTGTGAACTGATCCAACCATTTTGAAGGACAATTTGAAACTACACCCAAAGGGCTATAAAATTATGCATATTCTATAACTCAGCAATTTCACCACTAAATCTGAAACCCTAAAATATTTTTAAGGACCTATTATGTAGAAAAGTGTTCACAAGCAGCTTTTTTTGTGGTAGCAAAGAATTGCAAATTGGTGAATTGCTGAACAAGTTGTGTCATTTGATTGTGATGGAATACAGTTATGCTACAAAAACTGATAAGCATGAATGCTTTCAGAAAAAAGCTGGAAAGACTTATACAAACCAATGCAAAGTGAAATGAGAAAAATCAGGAGAACATAGTACATACACACTAATAGCAATATTGTACAACAATTAACTGTGAATGACTTGGATAATCTCAGCAATACAAAAATCTAAAAGATCTTTTGATGAAAAATGCTACCCTGCTCCAGAGAAAGAATAAAGGAGTCTGAATGCAGATCAAAGCATACTTTTTCGTTCCTGTACTTTACTTGGTGGTTTCTTCCTCTCCTCCTCCTCCTCCTCTTCCTCCTCTTCCTTCTCCTTCTTCTCCTTGTTCTTTTCTTCCTTCCTTTCTTCTTCTTCTCTTTCTCCTCCTCTTCTTCTTTGGCTATGTTTTCTTTCACAACATGACTAATGTGGGAAAATGTTTTGCATTACTACACATGTATAATCTGAATCAAATTGTTTGCATCATCCGGGAAAAGAAAAAATTTGGAACTCAAAAATTTTAAAAACTAAAGTTAAAATTGTTTTTACATGTAATCACAAATATTATTTTTGAAATAAAAATAAAATATCAAAAAATAGACATAGAAATAAAAAATTGTCCGAAGCTCAAACTTCTTTTCGTTCTTTCAACAAATACTCATCCAAGTATTTACTATGTACTTAATACCTGTTTGGAAAAATACACTATTGAAAAATTGAAAATATCCAAGGAGACTCATAGAGTAAGAAAATTCGATTATATACAAACCAGAAATCAGGTGGATCATAGAAGGATTCAAGAGCCTGCATGGAAGGCCAGTGCCACAACAAACTTTTCTTTATGTATGCAATGAATAAAAACCAAAAATAAAACAAAAACAAAATCAACATGAGCCTGATTAATCTGTTATGTTTAAATGTGAAAGGGTACTGTGTCTGAATATTTAGCAGATAGTAATGTCATGTAGGAAACCATGTGAAAAGTTTTGGAAAAGACACCCAAAGTTAGAAAGAGAAAGAAGAAAGTAAAAACAAACGGATAGAAGAAGAAAAAGGGAAAATATTTGGAAGTTCAGGTGGATCTATCTGGATGAAAGCCTTGTTCCTTGGTATTTGCAGATATTGTTGTCTACTGCATCATTTCCTGATGCTATTGTTGCCTTGAAGCATGAGGACTGTGGCTACTTACTGAAGCCCTTTCCACCTTTCAAGCTGTTGGACTTTGATGAAAAAAGTCCACTTTAGGAAACCATTGATAAAGACAGACATATATGTATCTATGTAGGCAGCATAGTAACAAAGAGTTACAAGTAGATGAGTTTGTCTTACTGAGAGTGTGGAAATTCAGAGAAGGGAAGATGATAGAGGTATAAAACAATATAAATATAATATTGTGTAGGCCTTTCCAATGCTGGACTTTGGGTAGCCCTTAGACACTTCACTCTTTCTATTCTGGAAAATAGCAACTATAAAATTGTGGTTTTTATTTGAATCTTCCTGATACTTCATTTCCTTTTAAAGTAAATTGTTCTTGTTCAATCCTATAATGTGATGTCATAGAATTTGTCTTGGCTAGGCTTTTGGGGGGGGCATAGTTCAGAGAAAAAAAATGTGGGCTCAGAGACATAGTTGAATAGATGATGAACCTGAACCATGTACTAGGGACCTGAATGTGGTTCACAGGAATTATATTACATTAATTATATCATATTGCATTTATTATAAACTGGAAAAAAATTGCTTAGCCATGGTCTAGGGATTTTTGCCTTACTCCAAGCATCCTCTGAATAAGAGGTAAGGGGCTATGATGGTTTCCCCATGTTTGTAGGTGGGGAAGGAGAGTGAGAATGACCACCTCTCTGTTTTCAAAGTTCTTCTTGTCCTATTCAAATTCAAAGGGAAAACTAGAAAAGAATCAGGAACATGGGCTCTGACAAAGTTGGTGAAAAGGGTAGGAGCTCAGAGAAGCCAGCAAGAAACTCCCTATTTTTAGAGTAGAACTTATAGTGCTAGACAGTGTTAATATAAAAAAGTACTGTTCACAAAAGCTCAACTTATAGATGTGCTTGCTACCCATGATATTTGAGGTCCATCTGAATATTCAGAATTACAAATTCTAAGGCCAAGGCAGCAGGTTATCTTCCATGAAAAGAACATAGCCTTTGAAATCCTATCCCTTATGGTTCTGGAATACTCAGGCCTTCCTAAGCTAGAGGAATCCAAGAGAGCTCTATGCATTTATTATTATTTTTCCTTGAGTTTCTTAGAGATCCTATTGGGTTTAAAGAAAGTGGCATCCTTTGGATATATTTTTATTTTCCTCCCAGTAGTTTTGCATTTGATCTACAAATCAAACACCAGCATAAATCCAATAAAATGCTCTTTATTCCTTGCATAAGAATTCTATCCACTGGGAAGCAATGGAGCCATAATAAGGAATGTCATTACCTAGAGGAAACAAATTACTGTGCTGGCCAAGAAATCTTTCATCAGGGAATAAAAATAATAAAAGCATTTATGAATGCATCAAGTTACTAGTAAGATAAAGGTAACTGCAAATTAAAGCAATTTAAAATTTTGCCTTACTCCTGCCATATTAGCAAAGATGACAAAAGACAGAAATGATAAATGTTAGAGGGGTTATGTGAAATCAGACACATTAATGCATAGCTATGAAGCTAAGCTAATCTTGAAAACAATTAGAAATTATACTGGAATAGTCACTAAAGTTCTAAAATACCCCATTATCCACAATACCATTACTAAGAAGACAAAAACAGTGGGAAAAACACCATTGTATCCAAAAAATATGTATTGGGATATATTGAAGTACCTTTCATGGAGCTGGGCCTATGCACTTTGATTTCATAGGTAGGTAAAGACATGTTTTCTAGTTGTACATTCGTTGGAAAGACACCTAAAAAACTGTTGAACAGATTTCATTTTTACCTCAGTCTATGGTTTGGGCTTTCAGGTTTAAGTATGATTCCTTTAGTGATGATCTCTTCATCTGAAAAGTAGGACAACCACAGGAAATACTTCCTGCTAATAAGCCTTTCCCAACTTCCAACCTTTCCACTACATAAAGTAGTCACAAAAACTAAAATTGTCTGTTATTCAGGATTGCTGTCTAGTGTACTGAAAAAAGAAAACTAATAATAAAAGATAACAGTGTAGACAGTACTTTAAGGATGACAAAAACATTTTACATTTGTGATCTCTCTTGTTCCTCACAACCATTCCATGAAATAGATGTCATACCCATTTTATACATGAGAAAGTTGAGATTGAGAGAAGTTAAATAATTTGCCCAATGCATCACAATCCAAACCCAGTTAAATATCTGAGCCAGATTTGAATTCAGATATTCCTAACTCTAAACCCATCACTCTATTCACTGAACAACTTAGCTCCCCCCACAAAAGGGGGAGATGGGGCAAAAGGGCTAACCACAGACTTTCCAATGCTATCATCCAGTCCCCACCTCCTAAGCATGAATGAAACAAGTATTCTTTTCCAGCCCTTCTTTTATTCTCAATTTACACTTTCCCTTGATTTCATCAACTAATGTGGGTTCAATTCTGAATTCTATAACGATCAAACTATACACCAATCTCTCTTGAACTTCAATTCTCCATCACTAACTATCTGATTATAGTCTCTTCTGAGTGTCCCAAAGACTTCTCAATGTGTCCAAAAATTATTATTCATTGTCTCCCTTTCTCCTGTTTCTAACTTCCCTACTTCTGTCATTGATCCAATCATACATGTTGAAAACTCAGGTATCTTTAACTTTTCACTCTTTCTATCAGTTGCAAAATCTGGCCAATTCCATTTCCTTGAAGTCTCTCTAACTCATACATAGCCATCACTCTACTTCGATTATCATTTGCTTTTCAGTGGATTATTGATAGAATCAAGTTGATCACTCTGCATGCTGTTCCTCCTCTCTCTAATATTATCCTCTAAATTGCTATTAAATTAATATTCCTAATGTAGAGTTCTGAACATGATACTCCTTGCTCAAAAACCTTTCCTATTTATCTGGGTTAAAATATATTTAAAACATGTAAACCATTTAATAATCTAGCACCAAATCACTTCTCTAATTTTATGCTATATGATTTAGTAAACTGGACTAGTTGATGTTCCCTGCACATGTTATTTCATATTTCACTTCCTTCTTTTGCATAGACTATTCTTTATGCATAAATGCTCTCCCTCTCCAGGTCTGGCTCTCAGAATCCCAAGCTCCCTTCAAGATCAAGTTAGAATGCTGTCTTTTACATGAGACTTTTCCTGATGTACATAATTATCAGGGTCACCTCTGGCTCCTGAAGTAATTTTTGTTTGCTTTTTATATAATTTAGGTTTACTTTACTTATCTGTGTACACATTGTAAACCCAGAAGAGCACAAAATTCTTGGGACTAGAAACTATTTCTTGTTCTGTCTTTGTATCCCAAGCATCTAACAGAGCACCATGTTCATAGTAAGTATGAAATACTTATTGAAAAAAAATTAAACTGTAGTAATGAAATAGGTGTGTTGAAGATGTTTGACAAGTGGTTTTATGGGGAAAATGTATGCAGGAGAGACTTTTAAGTTTAATGTACATTAATATTTTCTCTATTACTTTCTTAATTCTAAGCAGGTGAAAAATAATAAATCAAGGGTATTTGCAAATTTCTGAAATTTAATGCTCACATTGAAATTTTGATAATTGACTTTTCTGAGATAATTTGAGCAGTCACCAGCACACCCTTGCATAAACAGTTTGATATAGTCAATAGAGTGCCTGAGCTGAAATTAAGAAAACCCAAGTTCAAATTCTACTTCTGACACAGCTATGTGATCCTGGGCAAATCATTTAATCTCTCTAAGATTATTGTTTCATGTACAGAATGAGGATATAAATAATTGTGTTACCTAATTTATGTTGTTTTAAAGCCCAAATAAAATAATATAAACTTTAAAAATGTTAGTTATAACTTCATTCTGTAAAATGGAAATAATACTATCTTCCTATTATATACTTCATAAGGATCAATTAAATAATAAACACAAAACATGAGGGTAGTAATATACTCTCAAAGGGCTTGCATTTTGTTAGCTTGAATATTCAAGTATATTCAAGTAGTTAAATACTTTATAGACAGTTTGAATTTTGTTGTTATTCAGTCATTTTTCAGTCATATCAACTCTTTGTGATCCCATTTGGGTTTTTTGGCAAAGATATACTAGAAACTCATTTGTCAATTCCTTCTTCAAATTTTTTTTACTTAGAAAATTGAGGCACACAGGATTACTTGAAAAGTAACATAGCAAGTAAATTTCAGAGGCCAGATTTGAACTGATGAAGATTCCTGTCTCCAAGACCAGCACTCTATCCTAGCTGCCTTAGTGAGAATTATAGAAACTGTGAAAAACTCTGAAAACTCACAATGAGAAGTCAGGTATATTTAATTTAATTTAATAAATGCACTCTTGAAAATGAGTATAAACAGATTTTTATAAACTGAATTTTAAGTCATCATGAGAGATAATTCTGTAATAGTTTAGTCTTTAATTATTTAATAAAACAAAAGTGTTATTTAGTACTAATAATCACTCCTCACTCCTTCATGAGTTGAATTTTCAAAGAGTTCTGACATATGTCAGCTCATTTAATTTCCACAATAATCTTGGGGAAGGGAGAAAACTGTGATAAATTCATCAGTTCCAATGGACTTAACTATTTCCATATACAAATGATCCATGGAAACATCTATATATTGAGTCCCAGTCTCTTCCTTGAGTTTCAGAAGTATATCTTTAAGTATTTTATATTTCAAACTAGATTTCCTGGAGGCATATTAAATTCTAAATGTCCAAAATTAAACTACCTTTTACCCAAAACATTATCTTGTAAACCACTATTTACATCAGACATTACCCTCCTGCCAGTCTCTTAGGTTTTAGGGTCATGATTAATAACTTCACTGACCAGCTTGATTTGCTCAATCTCCCTTCCATCCAAAGGAGGTCAGATTGGGCTGGGAATCAGAATCATCAGATCAGGAGGCTGATTGAGCATTGCTTAGGCTGCATAAAGCAGAGATCCTTTCAAGTGCTCACTTGCTGAACCCAGATTTCCCTCTGCTGTACCAGCAGCCACAGAACTGGATCAGACTGTCTCCTGTCAATCTGCAATGAATTAAGGGTTCTCTGGGGACCCTCTACTTTCCTGTATCCAGAGGATGTCTTGTAATCTCTGAGAAACAACCCAGACCAAGGAACCAATGGCCAAATCTAATTAGTGCAATTGCGATTTCCTCCACTTGTGTTTTTAGTCTTTACAATCCCTGCTGACTAACCCTACCCTGAGCCCAGTTCCAACTGTAGCTCCACATGCATGCCTTCCATCTGAGAGGAATAAAGGCACATATATAACTCAATTCTGTTTATCTCTCTCAGACTGAACTCTGAGGTTGATAGTTTTTAACTTCAATATTGTTCCAGACCCTCATTGTCTTGCTGTCCACATATCTAATCACTTTCCTAAACTCCTTCTGCTCTTCCTATCAAACTACATTGCCTCTAATTATAATGTATGTTCAGAAAAGCTGCCCTCTTAATACAGACAAATATATTGGAATCATACCTCTTTTAGCAAGATTGGATAATACCAATGGATTGTTTTGGGAAATATTTCATATCTCATAAAAATTATTTCGTCAAATTGTTTTTGTGATTTTTTTTTACAATTTTGTGATATTTTACAATATCTTGTGATGAATGAGTTATGAGGCAAGAAAGTGTAGTTGAAAGGATATATAATGGTATATTATTGTTCTAAAAGAAATGATCAATAGGATGACTTCAGAAAAACCTACAGAGACTTACATGAACTGATGCTAAGTAAAGTGAGTAGAACCAAGAGAACTTTGTACACAGTAACAGCAAGATTACACAATGATCAATTCTGATGGACTTGGCTCTTTTCAGTAGTGAGGTGACTGAGCCAGTTCCAATGGTCTTGTAATGGAAAGAGCCATCCACACCCAGAAAGAGGCCTATGGGGACTGAATATGGATCATAATATAGTATTTTCAACTTTTTTGTTGTTATTTGCTTGCTTGCTTGCTTCTTTTTTCTTTCTAATTTTTTTTTTCCTTTTTGATCTGATTTTTCTTGTGCAACATGATATTGCACATATTTAACGTAATTGGATTACTTGCTGGCTAGGGGAATGGAGTGGGAGAAAAAGAGGGAGAAACATTTGGAGCACAAGGTTTTGCAAGGGAGAATGTTGAAAACTATATTTACATGTATTTTGAAAATAAAAAGCTATTTTTAAAAAGAATAGAATATACAAGTCTTGGAAGCAAAAAACCTTGGTTTGAATCTCAGGTTTGATAGGCAGCTAGATGCTGTAATGGAAGCTCTGAATTCAAATCTATTTTAGACATTTAACTAGCCATGTGATATTAGGCAAGTCACTTAACCTCTGCCTGCCTCAGTATCCTCTATCACAAAATAGAAATAATCATATCTATCTCTCAGGGTTATGGTGAAAATCAACTCAGATAATATTTGTAAAGCACTTACCATAATGTCTAGTTCATAATAAGTACTATATAAATAGTAGCTATTGTTATAATAAATTTTTATTTGATTCCCCAAGAGAAAAATCATTCAATCTTCTAATTCATTTTTTTCTTCTATGTGTAAATTAAGCATGTGTGTGTATGTCCAGTACCCCCATCACAAAGGTACTTTTGAAGAATTTTTGAATTATGTATAGATTGTCTAACATGGAGGGAGGCCTCTTTATTCCCTATTGCACAGGAGGGGATAGTCTCCTTTGAATGATGGCCTTCATCTTTACAAGTGGTAAGACTGAGGCAATCACCCTTCCTCTCTATTGGCTGCAGCTTTTTCCCACCATTTTTTATTGCGACATCTTCCTTCCTGCTAGACTAAGACATCATGTACTGAGCCCAGGAGAGAGGAAGGACTTTCTTTTCCTGCCCTCCTTGTTTTAACCCAGCTTTGAGAAGGTTTGGCCATTGGTCCCCTGGGTGAGCTATTTCTCAGAGATTACAAGACATCCTCTAGATGCAGAGAAGTGGGCCAGAGTGGAAGGTCTCCCAGAGCCCCTTAGTTTGTTGGGGGTTGACATGAGCCAGTCTGAGCAAGTTCTGTAGCAGCTGGCAGAGTAGAAGGAGTTCTGCTCAGTCTGCTTCCCATCTGATTGATTCTGATTCCCAGGTCAATCAGTCCTCCTATGGATAGGAAGGGAGCTCAAACAATTTAAGGTGGTTAGTGAATCCATTAATCATTCTATTTCCACAATCTATGAGATTAGAAGGAAATGGGGAGGGATTCTTTCTTGGGTTGTTTCTCCTCAGTTTCAGGTGTCCAAGGTGATTTCTTCCAAGGGATTCAGGTAGCTTAGGAGCCAGATTTTGGGAGGGTTGGCAAAGTCAAACAGATAGCCCAGCATGGAAGCCCTGAGAAAATCAGCATATATGGAATTCAAGCTCCAAAGGGGTGTTGGATTTGAAATTGCAATTTTACTCTATAGGACTCAATCTAAGACATGAACCTCATCCCACTGTCTTCCCCAGAAGACTGAGGTGATACAATGTAGAAAGAGGAATTTATGCTTCTTATGTGTATGTGTTGGGGGAGTAAGTTTATATGTTTTTATTATGCCTTCTGAAATCAATATTTCTATGTAAAAGTAAATACAATTGTAAGTGAATAAATGAAATTTGGATGCAGGAAGAAACCCTTTACAAATGAGAGAATGCCATTAAAAGGGTCTGGAGCCAATAATAAAGAACCTACACAGACACATACACATACCCTCTGCTGGGTACTGCATAATTATGGGAGTCGGGTGAAATTCGTTAAAATCAATACACTTAGCTTGGAGGTATTGGGGCCAGAGTAGTCAGTATTATGTATAAAATTGAAAAAAATCATTCTAGCTCTACCCATTTCCTAGGGGTATTGCAAAGAAATTACTTAACAAACTCCCCAAACAGGAAAGAAAGTTCAATCATCATTGTTATCATTATTGTTGAGAGACAGCATGGTATAAAAAAACAGTTGCCCTATGATTCAGGGTTTACTTCAGATTTAGGGTCTACTTCAATCAATCAATATATTTCTTTCAGAGCCCACTATATGCCAGGCACAGGGATGTACTCTGAGACATCCTGTCCATGTGATCCTTGGCAAGGTCCCAAACCTTTAAGACTATACATTACAGTAACCTAACAAGTCCAAAAGCAATTATCATTGTGAGTATTAGTGATATGGAGATAGATAGATAGATAAACGATTTAATTTCTGATCAGGAATGGGAATTTATTTTAAACAATAATCACTTTTTATATTTTTTTTATTTAAGCCTAGCATTCCATTACCCACAGTGTTATTCTCTGACAGAAGCATTGAGACATCATCCATAAAGATTTGGTATCAAAGTCAAGAGATGCCGTGTTGAAGTTTTGTCTCTGATGCATTTTGGTTGTGTGATTAAAGCAAGTTTAACATCTCAGGGCTCCTAGAAACTCTCCAAGACTGAAAGTTGGAGAGAAAATGACTTTCATTGGAAGATAGGGAGTTACCTCACCTGGGGGACCACTTTGATAATAAAAAAAACTAGTCTCTACCCCTATGTCTCTGATAGCCACATGCAAGAAGCCCCCAAAGCCTTAATATTGAAGTACTAAGGCTTTTGGATCATCATAGAACTCTGAAGAGGGAAAACAATAGGATTTATTATATTTCCTGCCCTCCCCCATATGTAGTTCCTTTCCCGTTTTCTTTTTTATAGCAATTCTGTTGTTGGCCTTTCATGCTACCTCTCCAGCCCCCTTCATTGTGCAATTCTGGGATGCTCTATAATTAGAAACTAGTGAGGCATTAGTCCTTCCTCTGGGCAAGTTTGTGCCTTAGTACCTCTCTGTGACCTTCCATGCTAATTAAACTGCATGTGAGAATAAAGAACATTGGTACTTAAGTAAAATAAAAAGCAATTAGATAGAATCATTTAGAGATGATTGTATGTTAATAAGAAATCTTAATCAATGTGAATGCCAGTGAGACCAACAGAAGCTCCTTTGAAGACTTAACATTTCCTTATAAAAAAGAAACACAAACTTGCCTGTGCCCAGGGAGACACACACACACACACATGTGCATGCAGGCAAAAATATTTGATTTAGATATGAGTATCAGAAAAAAATGTTTTTCTCTGTTTCCTGGACATTATAAAAATATCCCTAGAGCCAAGTACGTTATACTTTCAAAGACCTTAATTGAGAGTTTTTTGTATCTTTATCCAAAAAATCATAATCACATTATAAATACTATTGCATTGCCCTCATCATCTCTCTTTTAATTCAAAAAGACAGTTGATCATTTGTATTTCCATTTTAAAGAGAAGTAAAAGCTTAGTGAGGTCAGGGAACTCAAGCATTGTCACTCAATCCGTGTGATACAAAATGAGAACAATAATGTCATACTAAGACTAAAAGGAGTAAAAGCCCATTTAATCATAGGGAGGTGTGTTTTACAGACTATTTAAAACAACATCTTTGTCAAAGCCATCACTAAGAGATAAGTCGACTGGCATGAATGTTAGTGGGAAGTAGAATGGTGGAGGTTCATGAGATGGTGCCATAGCAAGTGCCCCCTTAAGCACCTCAAATGCTAGTCCAAGTCAGAGGAGTAATCCAATGTGCACATTGCTATGCTAACTCCCAACAGCTTACCAAAGTCAAGGTGCATTAGCTGCATTAACAATTGTAATTTCATGAGACTCAGACATTCAAGAGTTCTATGCAACTGGTAACAACTAGGTCAATATCTCCTCAGAGAATACAGGATGAAAGAAAACAAATTCAAATTTCAATGTCAAGGTCTTAGGTTAGATAAAAATTAGAGACTATAAAACATTAAAGAAGTCATTTTTTTCTGAAGGTCTTTTTCTTATTTTAATCAAAAGTCTTTAAAAATAGGAAAATTTTATTTATGAGGATGGTTTAAGTCTAAACCTGTCTTTTGATAGGAAAATGGACTCAATTCTCCTAAAGTTTCTTCCAGGCAAGGGGGGGGGGGGGGGAGAGGAAGGGAAAGAGGCAGAGGCAGAGGCAGATGCAGAGGCAGAGGCAGAGGCAGAGGGAGAAGGAAGGAGGGAGGGAGGGAGGGAGGGAGGGAGGGAGAGCAGGAGAAAGGAACAGAGAAGGAAGGAAGGAGGGAAGGAGGAGGGAGGAAGGAAGGAAGGAGGAGGGAGGAAGGGAGGGAAGGAGTGAGGGAGAAAAGAAGGAAGAAAGAAAGGGAGGAAGGGAGGGAAGAAGGAAGGAGGGAGGAAGAGAGGAAGGAAAGAAGGAAGGAAGGAAGGAAGGAAGGAAGGAAGGAAGGAAGGAAGGAAGGAAAGTGGAGGGAGAGAAAAAGGAAGAAAGAAATGGAGGGAGGGAGGGAAAAAGGAAGGAGGGAGGAAGGGAGGAAGGGAGGAAGAAAGGAAGGAAGAAAAGAAGGAGGAGGGAGGAAGGGAGGGAGGAAGGAAGGGAGAGAGGAAGGAAAGAAAGGAGAAAGATTCACAGAATGACTTTATTATATATTTTTAAAAGAATAGCAAGTTGTACATAATAGATTTGCAGATTCACGTATATTTAGATTCATCTTTTTTCAGCTGTGTTATAGAAATGCTTGTTTTACTTCATAAATTAAAAATAAAATAAGGAAAAAAATTAAAAGAAAAAATTATATAGCTAAAAGCATAAGCACTTTCCTCAAATATCATTTCACAAAACAGAGAACATAGCTGTATTATATACATACCCCAACCCCACTTACGCAATCTGTACTCCAGACATTCTAACCCATTTGCTGTTTTGTACTCAGGACATCTGATTTCCCATCTCCATCTCTTTGTACTTGTTATCTCCCATGCTTAAAATATTCTTGCTTTTTATCTCTTCTTGATGGAATCCCTAGTTTCCTTCAAATTATAATTCAGGAGTCACTTTATATATGAAATTTTTCTTGATTCCCTCAGTTACAAGTACCCTTTTTTTTCAAAATTTGTATTAATTCTGCATATATTCTGTAAATAATAATAATAACTATTATTATAGCAGTATTTTTAGGTTTACAAATTATTGCAAAATTAAG
Organism: Myrmecobius fasciatus; assembly: GCA_023553655.1. Taxonomy (NCBI): domain Eukaryota; kingdom Metazoa; phylum Chordata; class Mammalia; order Dasyuromorphia; family Myrmecobiidae; genus Myrmecobius; species Myrmecobius fasciatus. The sequence goes on from JAJPUD010003988.1 coordinate 168,655, forward strand.
CTTGCAATTAAAGTTTGCAAAACACTTTACAAATTTTATCTCATTTGGTCTTCACAATAAGCCTAGGAGGTGTGATTATTATCCTAATTTACAGATAAGGAAACTGAGGCAGATAGAGAGTTGCCTAGTCACACAGCTAGTAAATTTTGAATTTACAAGGGTAGATTTGAACTCAAGACTTTCTGATTCCATGTTTAGTACTCTATCTAGTGTAACACCTGGAGTTCTGTGTATATAGAGATATATATAGCCCCTTCTTGGCAAGGGGATTTCTGAGAAATTAGCCTTTTCCCAAGTTAGGAGAGAGTAAAGCAGTATGGCAGGGGGAAGCATGTAGGGACAAGGAAAGGCCCAGTATGGTGTGCTCCTTGGGGAAGGGGGAAAGGGTAAGGTTTATAGGTATCAGCCAAGACCTGATTGAATAGAAGGCATCTGCTACCCCAAATTGAATATCATCTATGATTGCAGTTTTTTATGAACAAAATAAAAAATAGCAACATCTATAATAAATAGATGACAAAGATAACTGTGGGCAAGCAAGGACTTGCTATGATTCTCAAATAAATCCAGGTAGGCAGCACCTATTCCTTAAAAGCTTAGAGAGAACATGACATTCGTTTTTGAATGTGTCAATGAGCATTGTACTGATGGTGAAAGTCAATAATTGCATTCTTTTTAATAATAAGATTTTTCAAGTATTTAAATCTTTTGGCAGACTCTTATAATCTCATCACTAATTTGACAAAACATGAAAAACAGGATATAGTTATTTAATTTCAGAGATGTCACTTATAGTGCAGGGAAACAACGTTGAAGTAATTTTAAAGAAAATACTGAACATAGACCAATGTCAAAGTTTTCTCAGGAGTTAATTATGTACTACTATATTAATGAAAAGCCTAAGTTTTGATGTAGGTACATCAATGCCAAATTGCAATCACAATAAAATTTATGCCATTAAAATTCAGATTAAAATGTGATCTGGCAGATATTATATATTGTAATAGTCAATATTTTCTGGGACATGAATGTCTATGGGTTACTTTTTGATGTACTGAATTGATCCTGCTATTCAATTTTATTGGCTACTCCACCCTCTCTCTAAACACTTGCTTGATATTTGATCTGTGTTTAAAAATAACAAACCAACTCCCTGCTATAATAGATGTGTTCTATGTGTAAATTCTAAAGCTATTAAGAGAAAAAAAGTCTCTCTGCTATTGAACATTTTCATTTGCAAGCTTATCTACACAAATAGTTCAGGAAATTAAAGTAAACAATTTCAGGGATGAGTCATTTATTAGTTCAAATCTAAGGTAGATTTATATGGCTCAACCCCCCCAAAAAAATTTTTTTTAATTTTTTAAAAGGAATTAATTCCTCTACAAATACTATTTTTGAAAGAAATTAATTTCCCCACTAATACTATTGGTTTAATCTTTTCTAGCTGCAAGATTCCTTTTTGTTAAATGAACCCAATAAATTTTGCACTCAAAAACTAAGTCTTAGGATTAAAAGTAGGTGATTGATGCCTATTTATCACTTCTATAACTCTCTAAGAGTTATGAAAACTAGTATCAATCTATGTCATTTTACATGATGTTATATGAGAGAGAGGTAGACAGAGAGAGAGAATATGGAAGAAAGAAGAGAGGAAAGAGATGAGAGACAAGAAAGAGAAGAAGAAAGGAGAAAAGGAAGGAGAAGGGGGAGAGGAGAGAGAGAAGAAGAAGAGGGAGGAGGAGAGGGAGGAAGAGAGGGAAAAGGAGAGGGAGAGGGAGAGACAGGAAGAGGGAGAGGGAAAAAGAGAGGGAGAGGAAGAAGGAGAAGGAGAAGGAAGGGAGGAGAGGGGGAGAAGGAGAGAGGGGAGGAAAAAGGAAGAGGGGAGAGAGAAGGAGAGAGGGATGGGGAAGGTGACAGAAAGGAGGAAGGAGAGGGAAAAGGAGAAGGAGAAAGAGAGGGAGAAGGAGAAGCAGAAGGAGGAGACGGTCACGGAAAGAGAGAAGGGGAGAAGGCGGAAAGAGAGAAGGAGAGGAGAAGAGGAGGAGGAGGAAGATAGGAGGAGAAGGAGAAGGAAAGGGAGGAGTGGGAGAGGAGGAGGACAAAAGGGAGGAGGAGAGGAGGAAGAATGAGACAGACAGAAACAGAGAATGTGAGAGAGACAGAGACAGAGACAGAGAAACAGAGAGAGACAGAGGGGGGAGAGGGGGGGAGAGACAGAGAGAGAGAGAGAGAGAATTCTTTTCTAATGCATTCACAATGTGAGAATAGGCTCAAAATGATAATGAAAATCTGTCTCTATTGGGTGGTTTGTTAGTTGAATGATAGAATTAAGTCATATTCATCCAATGGAAACTATTCTAAATAATAAGACAATTCTCTGGATGGCTCTGTTGGATCTAATAACAAAGTTCTGTAGTCTTGGAATTGAGGAATGACTTGTCATATCCATATCCCAGGGGCATAGAACAGGCAGAGGAAGCAAAGCGGAATGTATAGAATTTCAAAGATTTCAGTTAGGTAGAATATATTATATGTGGATTTGGGTAAGAAAATGGCTCTACTGCCATAGTGACCAGTAAGATAAATCAAGTTGACGGCCAGCAATCAAGCAGAAAGGCAAGGATTTGAGCTGGACAGTGACAATATCACCCGCATGTAGGAATAAGCAATCAGAAGGGATCGAGTATAGGTCTGGTAGTTTCCAAGGGGAAAGGGAAGACTGAAGGCATGGGAGCATAGGGACATATCAGCCATTAAAAGCAGCTGAGAGATCCAAAGCCAGGCGACATAATACAACCTAAAACCAAGCATTTCCCTCTATTATTAGTTTTGCCAAGATTTACAAGCTGACTGACAGATGCTTCTTAAATGGACATTGCTTGTCAACTAGCAAAACCCATAGAAGACTTAGAAGTTAATGTTATTCTGAATGATTTTTTTACTACCTCATTTCACTTAATGGGGCAGAAATGCCATAAGAAACATAATTATGCACTTCATAAGAGAAAGAAACATCTTATGGTCTCATGATTTTATAGTATGTCAGAAAAAAGCAATCACCTTAGATTCTCAGATACATTCAGTTTTGTTTTGTTTTTGCTGAGACAATTGGGGTTAAGTGACTTGCCCAGGGTCACACAGCTAGGAAGTGTTAAGTGTCTGAGGCCAGATTTGAACTGAGGTCTTGCTGACTTCAGGGCTGGTGCTCTACCCACTGCACCACCTGGCTGCCCCTACATTCAGTTTTGTCACAGTAATAGTGATTATGATAGTAATGATGATGATTCTTATTTAGTATTTAAACACTTTCTCTAAAGTAATCCTATAGTTCAGATAACATGTATATTATCAGCACATTTTACTGATGAAGAAATGGGCTCAAATAATCTGCCTTCACTTCACATATATTTGAACACAAGTCTCCAGGGCTCAGCATGTTCATTTTTAGGTGATATTACTCTTCTGGAGGGACAAGAAACAATGGGAGTCTGCTGAGCAAAATGGTAAGGGACATCATGAGGTGATTCCTACGCAGTCTGAATTGTTTCACAGGAGGAATGTTTCAAAGCTCAGAATATTAAGTTTGATTTGTGCCACACAAACATCTGAAGGCTTTTCACAGAATGGAGAATCTGAATGATAGGCTATGCTGTATTCAACAGAGACCATCAGGTTATTTGCAACTAAAACCATTTTTTTGCCAGTTTCAGAATGAACAAATTTCAGTTGCTTACTTAAGAGTACTCCCATTATAGGGTATGCATAGTCAGTTCCTAAAAGGCTAGGACCATGTCTAACTGTGCTGCAAAATGTCAAACATAGCACTTATTTTTCTGTTTTGATGATTATCATCAAAAAGATGATAGGCCTTCTCCTCATAAAAGTCTGTTTGGCTGCTTTAAAAAAAAGTAAAATATTCCTTCCCCACATCCTCAAGAAAGTTTCTATGGAAACCATCTAAATGAAAGGATAATTATTATATCATTATCAATTTTGATTAGCAATTATTGATTCCTTCTGCAGTATAATTTCAAAATAAAACATTTCAAATGTCATTTTAGCCAATTCTTAATAAGATTTCCCTTTTGTTCCAGTATTCTGTCAATGTAGCATTTAAAGAATACATTATGAATAGTATTTCTTCCTACAACTAGAAATTTTATTGTTTTAAAGTATAAGCAAGTTGATTTTTAAAATCAATATTTGGAATCTTTACCATCCTGTAAAGAATGATATCAAAGGGAAACCAATCTATCTATGGCTTAGAAAAGTTTATTTTAAAAATGGGAGTATGGAGGGACAGAACCAAGATGATAGAGAAAAGAAAGAAATTGAACTGAGCTCTTCCAAAACCCTATCCCAACAACTTTAAAAGAAGACCAAAACACATTCTGGAGTGATAGAACCCATACAAAGATGGGGTAAAACAATTTTCTAGTCCAATACAACTAAGAAGAGTGGCAAAAAAAAAAAAAGGTCTGTTTTCCCTGGTAAGAGTGGAGCACAGTCCAATGCAGAGTTGGCCCTAGTAAACAATCAGTAGGACTCAGTCATGGCAGGGGTGACTTCCAGACTTCTCAGCCCCAGATGGCAAAGGGGTCAGACAACTGGCCAGAAGGAGATTGTGGAGGTCCATTTCTGTCACAAAAGTCAAGACTCTTGCATTCCCCCTATTTGGATCAGGGGCAGAGTCCTGGAGCTCAGTCTGAGGATGAGGAGCACTAGAGGACTTGTGACCCCAGATTAGCTAGGCCTGTGGTCCCAATTCCAGGGAGGAAAAGAGTTTTTGTAATCATTTACAGGCCAGAGAACAGACAAGAAGAGTAGTAAACACACTTCTCCCTAGATTATACTTCCTCAAAAGAACCAAAAAATTACAAGTTTTTAAAATTATATCTGAAAACAGTTTGGGACAGTATCTTCTCCACTCCAGAAATATCTTCACTTTAGCATAGAGTTAAAAATCAAGAAATAGCTTAGAAACATGAGCAAACAGCAGAAAAAGAGCCTGACGATAGAAAGTCAATATGGTGACAGGGAAGTTCAATACACAAACTCAGAATTCAAAATCCAAAGTCTCAAAGAAAAACATGAATGGGTCTCAATCCATGGAAGAGCTCAAAATAATTCTTTTTTTTTTTTTTAATTAAAGCTTTTTATTTGCATAACATATGTATGGGTAGTTCCTCAGCATTGATTTTTACAAAGCTTTCCATTACAATTTTTATCCCCAGTCCCCTCCCCTCCCCTAGAGCAGGAAGTCCACTACATGTTAATAATGTTAAAATACTTGATAAGTTGGGGGGGCGGAGCCAAGATGGCAAACTGCAGACAGCTTTCCCTGTGAACTCCTGGGACATCCCCTCAAACCCAGACAAAGTAAGCCTTCCAACTGGTTTCTAAGTGAGAGCACCGCCAAGCATTTGGACTACAACGCACTTCTATCAAAGATCTACCATGAAAGAACTCCGGGGAAGTTTGGCCGCAGGGGAAATCGGCCGCTGGTCCCAATCAGACTCCAGCCGGGGCGGAAGTCAGGGCTGCGATAGAGGGGCGGATTTTGGGCACCCAGGAAGCCCCTGGGAGACATCTGGGTCACTTTGCTCTGCTTGCAGGCAGGTGCTTTGGCAGATCTGCCTTTGGAAAAGGGTAGATCGAGAGCAGCTGAAAACGTGGTCCTAGTGCGAATCTAGCCCGACCAGCCTCAGACCAGAAGTCAACTCGGCAAACTGCCCCAGGGCAAATACAAATTGTTGCAGTTTTCTCGGCTTTTGACCAATATCCCAACTTTAAATCATGAGCAAGAAGCAGAAGAGAGCTCTCACCATAGAAAGCTTTTACGGAGAAAAAATAGAACAGTGCCCAGATCCTGACATTATGAAAACAATCCCAGATGAAGCCACAAAGGCAGACTTAAGTTGGTCTCCCTTTCAGAAGGCTTACCTGGATGATTGCATTAAGAATCTCAAAAGAGAGCTAGAAGAAGAATGGGGAAGTAAATTGAGATCAGGGCAACAGAAATATCAAAAACTGGAAAATAGGACTGGTGAATTGGAAAAAGAAAACAGTTCACTAAAAAACAAAATTGGTGAATTGGAAAAAGACAACAATTCACTGAAAAATAAAACTGGCAAAATGGAAAAAGAATGCATTGAATCCAGAAATTCAATTGGCCAGCTACAAAAGGAGCTAAAAAAGATAACTGAAGGAAATAATACTTTAAAAATTAAAATTGAACAAATAGAAGTAAATGACTCAATAAGACTTCAAGAATCAGTTAAACAAAAACAAAAAAAAATGAAAAAAATAGAAGAAAATATGAAATATCTCCTAGGAAAAACAACTGACTTGGAAAACAGATCCAGGAGAGACAATTTAAGGATTATCGGACTCCCTGAAAGCCACGATGAAAAAAAGAACCTGGATGCTATCTTCCAGGAAATCATGAAAGAGAATTGCCCTGATGTTTTAGAATCAGAAGGCAAAATTGGCATTGAAAGAATTCACTGATCACCTCCAGAAAGAGACCCCAAAATTAAAGCCCCAAGGAATATCGTGGGCAAATTTCAGGACTATCGATCGCACCAAGGAAAAGATATTGCAAGCAGCTAGAAAGAAACAGTTCAAATACCGAGGAACTGTCATTAGAATTACACAGGATCTGTCAGCTTCCACATTGAAGGATAGAAGGGCCTGGAACCAGATATTCCGAAAGGCAAAAGAACTTGGATTACAGCCAAGAATAAGTTATCCAGCTAGAATGAGCATCATCTTCCAGGGAAGAAGATGGTCATTCAATGATACAGGAGAATTTCACCTGTTTCTAATGAAAAGACCTGATCTGAACAAAAAATTTGACCTCCAAATAGAGAACTCAAGAGAAACATAAAAAGGTAAAAAGGAAAACTCTTGAGAACTATATTCCTACTATAGGTATCCTTTAAAGAATGGCAGTATAATTTGATTTTTCTTTGATAATAATGGAAAAGAAATTAGAGATGGAAGGGATACCATACTGAAAAAGAAAAAGGGGGGGGGGAAGGAGGCAAAATAAAGTAAAAATAAAGGAGGTAAAATAAGGCAAAATCTCATAAAGAGACATAGAAGATCTAATATAATTGAGGGAAAGAAGGGAGGGCGATGAGTATTGTGTAAACCTTACTCTCATTAGATTGGACTCTAAGAGAGTATATCAGACACATTTGGCTTCAAAAAAAGCACTGACCCTCCTTGTGGGAAGGTAAGAGGGAGGGGAGAAAAGGAAAGGGATAAACTAATAGAAGGATTAGGGGAAAGGTATAAAGGGGAGGGAGGGACTCTAAAGGGAGGAGGATTATTGGTGGGAGGTGGTCATCAAGAGCAAAGTACTGGGGAGGGGAGAAGGGAGAGAGGGGAAAGGGAACAGAAAATCATAACTCTGGGTAAATAAGATGGCAGGGAATACAGATATAGTTATTTTAACTGTGAATGTGAATGGGATGAACTCTCCCATAAAACGGAAGCGGGTAGCAGACTGGATTAAAAGCCAGAATCCTACAATATGTTGTTTACAAGAAACACATCTAAAACATAGAGATACATACAGAGTGAAGATAAAGGGCTGGAGCAGAATCTTCTATGCTTCAGGTGAACAAAGAAAGGCAGGGGTAGCAATCCTTATCTCGGATCAAGTAAAAACAAAAATAGATCTAATT
>JAJPUD010003988.1:181351-207482 GCA_023553655.1 Myrmecobius fasciatus
TATTGAAGAGTGGCCTGAATTCTTATAAATATGAGACAATTCTCTATATATTTTAGAAATGAGGCCTTTATCAGAACCATTAAATGTAAAGATGATTTCCCAATTTGATGCTTCCCTCCTAATCTTGTCTGCATTAGTTTTATTTGTACAGAAACTTTTTAACTTAATATAATCAAAATTATCTATCTGGTGTTCAATTAAGAGTTCCAGATCTTTGGACATAAATTTATTCCATCTCCACAGGTCTGAGAGGTAAACTATACTACTTCCTCTAATTTGCTTACAATATCACTCTTTATATCAAGATCATGAACCCATTTAGATCTTATCTTGGTATGTGGTGTTAGGTGTGGGTCAAGCCCTAATTTCTTAGTTTCCAATTTTTTCCAGCACTTTTTTTTTGTTGAATAGTGAGCACTTATCCCAAAAGCTGGAGTCTTTCGGTTTATCAAACACTAAATTGCTAAAGTTATTGCCTATATTGTCCTGACATCCTATCCTATGCCACTGATTGATTGCTCTATTTCTCAGCCAGTACCAAATGGTTTTGATGACCACTGCTTTATAATATAGTTTTAGATCTGGTACAGCAAGGCCACTTTCATCTGCCTTTTTTTTTCATTAATTCCCTTGAAATTCTTGACCTTTTGTTCTTCCAAATGAACTTTGCTACTATTTTTTCTAGATCTGTAAAATAATTTCTTGGGAGTTTGATTGGTATGGCACTAAATAAGTAGATTAGTTTGAGTAGTATTGTCATTTTATTATATTCGCTCGGCCTACCCATGAGCACTTAATGTTTTTCCAACTGACTAGGTCTGATTTTATTTGTGTGGAGAGTGTTTTGTAGTTTTAGCTCGTATAGTTCCTGACTTTTCCTTGGCAGATAGATTCCCAAATATTTTATACTATCATCTGCTATTTGGAATGGAATTTCTTTTTGTATCTCTTGCTGCTGAACTTTGTTGGTAATATATAAAAATGCTGATGATTTTTGTGGATTTATTTTGAATCCTGCAACTTTACTAAAGTTGTGAATTGTTTCTATTATTTTTTAGGTGAGTCTCTAGGGTTCTCTAAGTATACCATCATGTCATCTGCAAAGAGTGATAATTTGGTTTCTTCATTACCTACTCCAATTCCTTTTATCTCTTTTTCTTCTCTTATTGCCAAAGCTAACATTTCTAATATAATATTAAATAGTAATAGTAACAGTGGGCAGCCTTGTTTCACTCCTAATCTTATTGGGAATGGTTCTAGTTTGTCTCCATTACATACAATGCTTGCTGATGGTTTTAAGTAGATGCTACTAATCATTTTAAGGAAAAACCCACTTATTCCTATAATCTCTAGTGTTTTTAATAGGAAGGGGTGTTGGATTTTATCCATCTTTTGATGCATCTATTGAGATAATCATATGGTTTTTGTTTGGTTATTAATATAATTGATTATGCTGATAGTTTTCTTAATATTGAACCAGCCCTGCATTCCTGGTATAAATCCTACTTGGTCATAGGTACTATCCTGGGGATGACTTTCTGTAGTCTCATTGCCAATATCTTATTTAAAATTTTTGCATCAATATTCATTAGGGAAATTGGTCTATAGTTTTCTTTCTTTGTTTTCACCCTACCTGGTTTAGCTATCAGCACCATATCGGTATCATAGAAGGAATTTGGTAATATACCTTCTGTCCCTATTTTCTTAAATATTTTGTACAGTATCAAAATAATTCAAAATTGGGAAGAAAAATGAGAGTGATGCTAGAAAAATCATGAAAAAGTATCAAACACTTGTAAAAGAGGCACAAAAATACTGAAGAAAATAACATCCTAAAACAGTATAGACTAAATGGTAAAACAAGAGCAAAACTCCAAAGAAGAGAAGAATGCCTTGAAAAGCAAAGTTGAACAAATGGAAAATTTCACTGAATTCACTGTGAACTAATTAAAGAGAATAACTCTTTAAAAAGCAGAATTGACAAATGGAAAAGAAAGTACAAAAGCTCATTGAAGAAAATCATTCCTTAAAAATTAAAATTGGGTAAGTTGAAACTAATAACTTTATGAGACACCACGAAACAATAAAATCAAATCAAAAGAACAAAAAATAGAAGGAAAAGTGAAATATCTCATTGGAAAAACAACTGTCCTATAAAATAGATACAAGAGAGATAATTTAAGAATTATTAGATTACCTGAAACCCATGATAAAAAAATAAACCTAGACGTCATCTTTCAAGAAATTATCAAGGAAAATTCCACCAATATTCTACAACTAGAAGATAAATAGAAATTGAAAGAATCCACCGATCAACTCTTAAAAGAAATCCCAAAGTATTATAACCAAATTCCAAAACTCCTAGGACAAGAAGAAAATATTGAAAACAGCCTTGGAGAAAAACAACTCAAATATCATAAAGTCACAGTCAAAATAACACAAGGTTTTTCCAGTTTCTACATAAAAGGAATAGAGAACAGCAAATGATATTCAACAGGGGAAAAAAAGGTAAGATTATCTACCCAGCAAAACTGAGTATAATCAGTGAATATAATCTATAAAATAGATATTCAATGAAATTGAATGCTTTCAAGCATTTCTAATGAGAAGACCAGAGTGAATAAAAAAATTGATTTTCAAATTCAAGATTCCAGAGAAGCAAAATAGAGATTAACAGCAAAGAGATGTTGAACAGGATTTAATAATGTTAAACTGTTTATATTTCTACATAGAAAAATGGTAGTTCCAACTCCTAAAACTTTTTCACTACAAAGGCCTCATTTCTAAAATTTATAGAGGATTGACTCAAATTTATAAGGATTCAAGCCATTCTCCAATTGATAAATAGTCAAAGAAGATGAACAGACAATTTTTAGATGAAGAAATTAAAACCATTTCTAGTCATATGAAAAGATGCTCCAAATCACTATTAATCAGAAAAATGCAAATTAAGACAACTCTGAGGTACCACTATATACCTCTCAGATTGGCTAACATGACAGGAAAAGATAATGATGAATGTTGGAGGGTTTGTGAGAAAATTGGGACACATACATTGTTGGTGGAATTGTGAAGAGATCTAACCATTCTGGAGAGCAATTTGGAACTATGCTCAAAAAGTTATCAAACTGTGCATATCCTTTGATCCAGCAGTGTTTCTATTGGGCCTATATCACAAAGAGATCTTAAAGGAGGGAAAGGGACGCACATGTGCAAAAATGTTTGTGGCAGCCCTTTTTGTAGTGGCAAGAAACTGGAAACTGAGTGGATACCCATCAATTGGAGAATGGCTGAATAAATTATGGTAGATGGATGTTATGGAATTGTATTGTTATGTAAAAAACAACCAGCAGGATGATTTCAGAGAGGCCTGGAGAGACTTACATGAACTGATGCTAAGTGAAATGAGCAGAACCAGGAGATCACTATATATAGCAACAAGAAGATTATATGATGATCAGTTCTGATGGACATGGCTCTCTACAACAATGAGATAATTCAGACCAATGCCAATGATCTTGTGATGAAAAGAGCCATTTACACCAAAGAGATGACTGTGGGAAATGAGTGTGGTTCATGATACAGCATTTTTACTTTTTTGTTGTTGTTCTCATTTTTCCCTTTTTGATCTGATTATTTTGTGCAGCAAGATTATTGTATAAATGTATATATACATATACATACATATATATTTGATTTAATATATATTTTAACATCTCTAACATATATTGGATTACTTGCCATCTAAGGGAGAAGATTGGGGGAAGGAGGGAATAATTTGGAACACAAGGTTTTATAAGGGTCAATGTTGAAAAATTATCCATGCATAGATTTTGAAAATAAAAAGCTTTAATAAAAAAAATCTTTCTCATTATTAGGGAAGTTAGAAGTATACATAGATAAGAGTATATGAGGGTGAGTGGAATATGATGGTATTATTATCTAAAAACCAAAATTTTAAGGAGTGATAAAAGAGGAATGTACTGGGAGAATGGGAAAGAGAAAAGTAGAATGAAGTAAAGTATCTGACATAAAAGAGGCACAGAGAGCTTTTATAATGGAGGGGAAGATGAGGAGGACTAAGGGCAAGTGTGTGTAGAATTGGCACAAAGAAAAATAACACATATATCCAGTTGAGTATAGAAATCTTTCTTATCTTACAGAAAAGTAGGAAGAGAAGAGAATAAAAAACATTGGAACTGATAGAGGGGAGGTCAGGTTTGAAGAAGTAAAAGTCAGAAGCAATGGACAGAGTCAAGAGAGACAGACACAGAGAGAGAGAGAGATATGGTAATCATAACAGTGAAAAAAATTAACAAGTTTCTCTGATAAAGATTACATTTTCCAAACATAGAAAACTGAGTCAAATTTTGAGAAATAAGAGCCATTCCTCAACTGATAAATGGCCAAAGATATGAACAGTTTTCAGATGAAATATTCAAAGCTATCTATAATCATACTATTGATTAGAACATGCAAATTAAAACAATTCTGACTTGTCACCCTATAATTATCAGATTGGCTAACATGACAGAAAAGGAAAAAGACAAATGTTGGAGGTGATGTGGGAAAATTGAGATACTAATGCCTTGTTGATAAATTTACATACTGATTCAATCATTCAATAGAGAAATTTAGAAATGTGTCCCAAAGGCTATAAAATCATGCATACTCATGAACTGATGCTAAGTGAAACGAGCAGAACCAGAAGATCATCATACACAGCAACAACAGTATTACATGATGATCAATTCTGATGGACATGGCTCTCTGCAACAAAGAATTGTCTCAAACCAGTTCCAATTGTTCACTGAAGAAAACCATATACACCCAGAGAGAGGGAAATGAAATATGGACCACAACGTAACATTTTCATGACCTCTATTGACATTTGTTTGCATTGTGTTGCCTTTCTCTGATTCTTGTTTTTTTCTTGTAGATAGGATTTTTCTTGCATAACTTCTCAAGCATTTCAACATTATTAGCATGTAGTGAACTTCCTGCCATCTAGGGGAGGGGAGGGGACTGGGGGTAAAATTTGTAATGGAAAGCTTTGCAAAGATCAATGTTGGGGAACTACCCATACATATGTTATACAAACAAAAAGCTTTAATTAAAAAAATAAAATAAAAAATAAAATAAAATCATGCATACTCTTGTACCAAGCAATGTCACTAGCTGGTCTGAGACCCAAAGAATAAAATATATTTTAAAAAGGAAAAGGACCTATATGCACCAAAAAAAAATATTTATAGCAGCTCTTTTAGTGATGACAAAGAACTGAAAATTTAGGGGATGTCCATCAATTGGGGAATGGCTGAACAAATTGTGATGATTGTGATGGAATATGATTTTGTTATAAGAAATGATGAGCATGATACTCACAGAAAAACCTGGAAAGACTTACAGAAATGATAAAAAGTGAAATGAGTAGAACCAAGAAAGAATTATGTACAATAACAGCAATATTGTATCATGATCAAGTTTTTTTTAGCAATAAAATGATCAGACAATTCTGAAGGACTTGTAACAAAAAATGCTATCCATCTCCAGAGAAAAAAACTGATAGAGTGTGAATGCATATTAAAGTATAATTTTCCTTATTTTCTTTGCTTTTCTTTTTTGTCTGTTTTCTTTTAAACATGACTAACATGAAAGTAACTACATATATATATATACATATATATATATATATATATATATATATATATATATATAACAATATCAAATTGCTTGCCATTTCAAGGAAGTGGGAGGGAAGGAAAGGTGGGAAAGAATTTGGAACTCAAAAAAATGTAAAAAAAATGTTAAAATTATTTTTACATGTAATTGGAAAAATGAAATGTTAAATTTCTTAAAAGGAATGGAAATATTGTATGGAAAGGAGGGGAAAGAGAAAAAGAAGAAAATAAGAGGGGAGAAAGACTAGGAGAAAAACAAAATCACAGGGAGATGAAAAAAAATTATAAAAAAAAAGAAAAATAGAGAAAAGGGAAAAAGAAAAGGGGAAAGAAGAACTGTATAGTCATAGCCATTCATTTTCTTTATCCAACTCTATTTCTCATACTTCAATCAACTATTTATGTGATCAAATTGGATTTGATACTCAATTTCTACCACACTCCTAAGGATTTGCCCATTCATTTCCATCTTTCTTCATCAGGCAAAAAAAAATATCAATCATAATTTTTGTTCCAGGACAATTTAAAATCTAACCTTATCCAAGAAATATTCCTTAACAACTCTAACTCGCAGAAATCTTTCTCTTATTTCAGTTGTTCTTCCAACTATAATTAGTATCACTAAACACATATTAATACATATTCTAATGTTCTCAAAATGGTTTATGAAGATCTAGCTTGTTTCTCCAACTATATTGAACACATTAAAGAAAGTAACCTTGGCTGGTAGTTATATACATACATACATATATATATACATATATATATTGTATATATATACATACATTCATATATACATATAGTTATCATAGAGAGTTTTATTATATTATTATTTCCTTCACAAAAGTCAGGAAAACAGAAGTTCCTAACAGAATATGAAATTAATTTGGAGTTATATATTACTACTTTGATATGTTTTCAGTGAAGCATTTTCCAAGGGCACTATTTGCCAGGGAGCTTTTCAGGTCCCTGTGGCTCATAACTCACAAAGTCTAAGAGAAAAAAAGGTTATCATTTGAATAATGTTAATTTCATTCCAAGGCTTTTGGATTATTCATCCCTATGAATGATCCAGTCTCATTAGATTCAGGCATTCCTTCTAATGCTTGGCCGGAATCCAAACAGTTATTTGTTCAACTCAATAATCTAAGTTTATTGTTTTAAATAAATCACACCTGACAAATAGCTCATGCTTCAAAATGATCTTTAAAAGTGGGTGTTAAAGTAATGCCGTCAGTTCCAACAAACTCAGGAGATTTTAAGTCTTTCAACCAAACAACTAAAAAGCTTGACATGTTAATTTATTGCTGTACCACTTCTTACAACAGTACTTTGATTGGTCTCCATTATTTACCAAACAGTACTTCCTTTTAACAGAAATGTAATTTACATATGGAAAAGAGGGTTATCCAAAGATCAGCTACCAGCAGAACATATAGAGAGTTATTCTTGGAGAGCCAATCCTTTTCTTCATCTAGTTTTGACATTTAAAAATATTAATATCAATTACAACTAAATAATTACAGAGATTGTATTTATTTTCCTATAAGCAATAAAGAACACTTCTTGTAAAATAATGATATAAGTTTCACATGTATGCCTTAGGGATAGCATTTCATCATGTTAAAGAAGGAAGTATAACAGAAAAGGGCACTTCCCAAAATACATTATAAAAATGAAAAACATATGGTAATGATATAATCTAATATATTGTAAGGAATGGACCTTACAAGCCATTTTGGGAAGAAATGAAATAATGCAATAATAACTAAGGATGTGATTTAATCTGTATGATTAAAGAACTGGTCAATCAACCAGTACTTATTGAGTGCCTTTTATACAACCAGTTCTTTATTATCTATATTAGTAGAAATGTTAGTATTAATATTTTAAAATACTGAATAACAAACCTTTCTATTTAATTTTAGAATGCCTTTGTACTTACATTTAAAATTCATTCATTCTTTCAACAACAAACATTTACCAAGCAGTAACAAGTTTTGTTAACTTTGCATAACTCACAGGAATTACTTAAAAACAAACTTCTGTGATAAGATGCCCATCACTAGACAACACACAATCGCAAAAGAACAGATTCATAGGAGCTGAAATGGCTTCATAGAATATGTCATCACTACTGAGATATATTCTAAAATATCATAAACTCTGTGAACTCAATTCTATTCATTAAGCATTTATTAAATGCTGATTATATACAAGATACCATGTTAGTTGATGGGAGCAGAAAGCTGTCCCTGTGGTTTCAAGGAGCTTCCATTTTATGGATAGGAATACGAACTATAAAGATATGAGTAAATACCAAATTATTTTATGCAGAAGAGAGTATTTCCCACTGACAGCATCAAAACAAGCTTCATATAGGAGGCTGAGTCAAAGGAGATGAAAGATTCTAAGAAGTGGAGCTTAAGACAAAGCATAAGACAAGGATGAGAAACTACATATTCAATGAGATCAGAAATATAACACTGAATTCAAAGATCTGGTAGGAGGCCAGCCTGCCTAGAGCATTATTTGAACTGTCATGAAGTATAAGTAGCAGTCAAATTGTCAAGGATTTTAAATGCCAGACTAAGGAATTTGTATTTCATCTTAAAGGGAATAGGAAGTCATCTTATATAACGTTAGTAGGAGAATAATATGGTCAGGCCCGTGTTTTAGAAATATTAATTTGGTAAGCATATGGAAGACATATTAGAGAAGAAAAAAGAATGAAAACTAAATTGACCATGGGCTATAAGCAGATATCTAGGGATAATTTAAATAAAAGCACTTTACATAGCATAAAGATCAGATGAATGCCAGCTGTTTTTATGGGAAACAAAGATCTGCTATATGAACCCCTGACTCTTTTTCCAAAATTTAAATAGCCAAAACAACACAAAACAATTGCAAAAGGAAAATGAGAAACCTTAAAAAGTTGGAAGCCTCCCAGAGTTTTGTCTGGCTCTTTACTCTTTAATTCACACATTCATTGCCCCGGAAACATCACAAAAGATGGGCCAGTTGGATAATCTTATACCTGCATGAAATCCACTTGGAAGAAGTGGATTAGATAGTTGTGGAGCCTCAGAATCTTATATCCAGTGCTTGAGCTCAATTGAATTCTTGGACTGGACCCCATCTCTCCTTGTTGCTAATAATAATAGCTGAAAGATTTTTTTTTCCAAATTCTAGCATACTATTACCCATCTACTTTAATAATTAGAGTAGTTGATTCAAAAAACAGATTTTTATTGATAATATTTGGTTTTAAATTACTTGTATTTCAAAATGATTTCAGAGAGGCCTGGAGAGTTCTACATGAACTGATGCTAAGTGAAATGAGCAGAACCAGGAGATCATTATACACAGCAACAAGACTACATGATGATCAATTCTGTTGGACATGGTTCTCTTCAACAATGAGATGATTCAAACCAGTTCCAATTGTTCACTAATGAAGAAAGTCATCTACATCCAGAAAAGTGGTCTGTGGGATCTGAGTGTGGACCACAACATAGCACTTTCACTCTTTCTGTTGTTTGCTTGCATTTTGTTTTCTTTCTCAGTTTTTTTTTCCTTCTTGATCTGATTTTTCTTGTGGAGCAAGTTAACTGAATAACCATGTATATATATATATATTGGCTTTGTCAAATATTTTAACATAGTTAACATGTATTGGACTTCCTGCCATCTAGGGGAGAGGGTGGGGAGAAGGCAGGAAAAATGTGGAACAGAAGGTTTTGCAAGGGCCAATGTTGAAAAATTACCCATGCATATATTTTGTTTTTAAAAAAAGCTTTAATTTAAAAAAATGCCTGCAATTCTTTGTAAATCATTTCCTTACAAAAATCCTTTCCCAAAAAGTTATTCTTCAGAATATTTTAAGGAAAGAAATAAAGGTTCAAATTAAGCAAAACTAACACATTTTTTAAAAAATCTATCATTATAGAGAATATTCTGCAAAGAAGCGAGGTAGTGGTATCTTCTCCTATATCTTTTTGTAGTCAAGCTTAGTTTTTACTATTGTGCTGGATATTCTTTACATTTACTTTATACTGGGAATCTATTATTTGGTCTTTGTAGCCACAAAAAATGTGCCGTTGAAATATTTTGTTATATATATGCAGCTTTTATCTTTGGCAATTTTCAGGTAAATTCCCAGAAAAGATATCTTTGGGTTGAGGATTTAGATACTTTTATTTATTTTATTTGCATAATTCCAAGTTGCTTTCTTTTTTATTTTATTTTTATTGCATTAAGTTTATTTTTTAATATACATTGTTTTATGAATCATGTTGGGACAAAAAAATCAAAAGGGAAAAACTTATGAGAGAGATTTAAAAAAAAACAGAAAAAGAAGAGAACATAGCATGTGTTGATTTGCATTCATTCTTCTTAGTTCTTTTTCTGGAAGCAGATAGAATTTTCTGTGCAATGTCTATTGGGATGGCTTTGAATCACTGAAGTGCTGAGAAGAACCAAGCCTTTCATAGTTGATCATCTCACATTCTTGTTACTGTGTACAATGTATTCCTGGTTCTGCTTGTTTCTCTCAGCCTCAGTTTATGTAAATTTTTCCAGACTATTCTAAAATCAGCTTGTTCATCATTTTTAAAAGAACAATAACATTCCATTACTTTTATATACTACAACATTTTTATCCATTCCCTAATTGATGGGCTTTTTTTTCCTTTTCCAATTCTTTGCTACCACAAAAAAAGATGCTACAAATATTTTTGCACGGGTGGGTCCTTTTCCCTCCTTTATGATTTCCTTGGGATACAGATCCAGTAATGGCACTTCAGGGCCAAAAGCCATGCACAGTTTCATAGCCCTTTAGTTCCACGTTGCTCTCCAGAATAGTTGGATCATTTCACAACTCTACCAACAATGAATTAGTGTCCCAGTTTTCCCACATATTTTCCAATGCTTCAAACCAGTTCCAATATTCAGTGATGAAGAGAGCCATTTACACCCAGAGAGGGAACTGTGCGAACTGTGTGGAGCTGTCATTTCAGCCAATCTGACAGGTGTGAGGTGGTACCTCAGAGTTGTTTTAATTTGCATTTCTCAAATCAATAGTGATTTAGAGAATTTTTTTTCATATAAATATAAATGGCTTTAATTTCATCATCCAGAAATTGTCTTCATATCCTTTAACCATTTATCAATTGGGGAATGATTGGATTCTTATAAATTTGACATAGTTTTTTAAGTACTTTAGAAATGAGAACATTTTAAGAAATACTCGTTGTAAAGCTTTTTTCCCCCAGTTTTGTATTTCCCTTTTAATCTTGTTTTATGCTGGTTTTGTTTGTGCAAAAACTTTTTAATTTAATGCAATAAAAGTTGTCCATTTTTCTTTTCATAATGTTCTCCAGCT
Source organism: Myrmecobius fasciatus (assembly GCA_023553655.1). Classification (NCBI taxonomy): domain Eukaryota; kingdom Metazoa; phylum Chordata; class Mammalia; order Dasyuromorphia; family Myrmecobiidae; genus Myrmecobius; species Myrmecobius fasciatus. Next base: position 192,419 of record JAJPUD010003988.1, read on the forward strand.
CTTCTTTGGTCATAAATTCCTCCCTTCTCCAAAGATCTGATAGGTAAATTATCCCTTGTTCTACAAATTTGTTTATGGTGTCCTCCTTTATGTCCAAATCAAGTATTCATTTTGACTTTATTCTGGTATGGGGTGTGAGATGTAGATCTATGCCAATTTTCTGACATATTATTCTCCAGTTCTTCCAGAACTTTTTGTAAAATAGTCAGTTCTTATTCTAGAAGCTGGAGTTTGGAGTTTTATCAAATATTAGATTGTGATAGGCCTTGATTATTGTGTCATGTGTATCTAATCTATTCCACTGATCCACCACTCTATTTCTTAGCCAGTACCAAATGGTTTTGATGATTGTTTTCTAATATAATTTTAGGTGTGGTACTGCTAAGCCACCATCCTTTGTATTTTTTTCATTAATTCCCTTGATATTCTTGTTCTTTTGTTCTTCCAGGTGGATTTTGTTATTATTTTTTGGCAGTTTGATTGGTATGACACTGATCAAGTAGACCAATTTAGGGAAAATTGTCATTTTTATTATATTAGTTCAGCCTAACCATGAACAATTGATATTTTTTCCAATTGTTCGGATCTGATTTTAATTGTGTTTATGTATTTCTTGGGTTTGTATTGGTAGGAAGAGCCCCAAGTATTTTACTTTGTCTACAATAATTTTAAATGGAATTTCTCTTTCTATCTCTGGCTGATGGGCTTTGTCAGTAATATATAGAAATTCTGATGATTTCTGTGAGTTTATTTTATATCCTGCAACTTTACTAAAGTTTGAATTGTTTTCAGTAGAATTTTGGATGATTTTTTTAGGATTCTCTAAGTATATCATCATATCATGGGCAAAGAGTGATAGAATAGTCAATGATGAAATAAAACTAATTTCTTTAATTTCTTTTTCTTTTCTTATTGCTAAAGCCAACATTTCTTGTACAATGTTGAATAATGGTGATGATAATGGGCATCCTTGCTTCACTCCTGATCTTATTAGGAATGCATCTACTTCTCTCCATTGCAGATAATGCTTGCTATAAGTTTTAGAGAGATATTGCTTATTATGTTAAGGGAACTTTCCTTAACATGCTCTATCCACTGCGCCACCTAGCTGCCCCTAAATTTATCTATTTTGTTAGTTTTTTTTTTTTTTTCAAAAAACCAACTCTTACTTTTGTTTATTAGCTCAATAGTTTTGTTTTCTTTTGTTTTGTTTTTTATTAATCTCTCCTGTGAATTTCAAAATTTCTAATTTGGTATTTAATTGGGTGTTTTTAATTTATTTTTTTTCTAGATTTTTAAGTTTCATGTCTAATTCATTGATCTCCTCTTTCTCTATTTTATTTATGTAGCTATTTAGAGATATAAAGTTTCCCACAAGAACTGCTTTGGCTGCATCCTATAAATTTTAGCATGTTGTCTCATTATTGTCATTTTCTTGGATGAAATTATCAATTGTGTCTATGATTTGTTGTTTCACCCACTCATTCTTTAGGATTAGATTATTTAATTTCAATTTATTTTTAGTCTATCTTTTCCTGGTCCTCTATTGAATATAATTTTTATTGAATTGTGGTCTAAAAAGAAAGCATTTCTGCCTTTTTGCATTTGATTGTGAGGTTTTTATGCCCTAATACATGGTCAACTTTTGTGTAGATATCATGTCCTGCTAAGAAAAAGGTGTATTCCTTTCTGTCCTTATTCAGTTTTCTTCAGAGGTCTATCATAGTTAGGTTTTCTAGAATCCTATTAACCTCCCTAATTTCTTTCTTGTTTATTTTGTGGTTAGATTTGTCTGATTCTGAGAGGGGAAAGTTGAGATCATCCACTAGAATAGTTTTGCTGTCTATTTCTTCCTGTAACTGGTTTAAAATCTTCTCTAGGAATTTTCCTGCTCTACCACTTACTACTTCATTAGTTACACAATTACTACTTCACTAGTTTTATCTTTACCAACATGTACTCTCCCTCCTCATCTCTTTTAATTAGATTTATTTTTTCTTTCTCTTTATCTGAGATCAGAATTGCTATCCCTGCATTTTTTTTTACTTCAGCTGAAGCATAATAAATTCTGTTTCAGTTTTTCACCTTTACTCTGTATGTGGTCTCTCTGTGTCAAATGTTTCTTCTTGTAAACAACATATTGTAAAATTCCGTTTTTAATCCACTTTGCTATTTGCTTCTGTTTTATGGGAAAGTTCATTCCATTCATATTAAGTTATTATTACCTATTCTGTATTTCTCTCTATCCTATTCTCTATATATGCTTTTATTCTTTCTTTCCATCCTGTCAGTAGTGGCTTTTTTTAGCCATCACACCCACTACTTTATCTTCTATCCCCCTTTCCCCTTCCCTTAGTAGTATTTTTTTAACCTACCACACCCACTATCTCATCTTCTATCAACTCTTCCCCCCTTTTCTTAACCTTTTTCTCTGAGGTTTCTTCTTTCCTTTCTATCCTATCCCTTCCTTTTCTTTTCCTCTTTCTCCTCCTACTTCTTTATAGGGTTAGAATAATTTTCATATCCAAATGAATGATTAAAGCCAAAACTGATGAGATCAAGTTTCCAACAAAGCTCATCTCCCTCCCTTTTTTCCCTGAATTGTAATGGGTCTTTTGTTCCATTATACCTCCTATTTCCTCTTTCTGTAGTACAGACCTTTTCCCACCCCTTAATTTTTTTTCCTTTGATGTTATTATATCAGGGGCCATTTACAACCACATCCTCAGTCCATGAGATGTCCCCCTTTGTCTGCCCCAGTGACAGATACAGTTTGCAAGAGTTACAGATATTGTTTTCACAGCTAAGGATATAAACAGTTTAACTTTTAACAATATTTTCCCTGTTTACCTATTTATGGTTCTCTTCCAATCTGTGGTTGTAGATTAAATTTTCCATTTAGTTCTGTTTTTTTTTTTCATAGAAATTATTGAAAGTCTCTTACTTCATTGAAGCTCCATTTCCTCCCCTGGCTCGCATTCTACAAGAGGTTATTTGGATTTAACATATATTTTAACATCTTTAACATATGTTATACTACCTGCCACTAGGGGAGGGAGTGGAGGGAAGGAAGGGAAAATTTGGAACACAAGGTTTTACAAGGGTCAATGTTGAAAAATTATCCATGCATATGTTTTGAAATTAAAAATCTTTAATAAAAAAAAGAAAAAAAAAGAGGTCATTAAGGAAAACTGCCCCAATATTCTAGAAACAGAGGCAGAAATACTCTTTGAAAGAATCCATGGATCACCTCTGGAAAGAGATCCCACAAGGAAGACCCCAAGGAACATTGTTGTGAAACTCCAAAACTATAATCTCAAAGAAAAAATACTGTGAGCTTCCAAATAAAAATAATTCAAATATCAAGAAGCAACAATCAGGATTACCCAGAATCTGGTAGCTTCTACAATAAAGGATCAGAGAGCCTGGTATACCATATTCTTGAAGGCAAAGGACCTAGGGATTACAACCAAGAATTAACTACCCAGTGACAGACAGCATAATTTGCTATATCAATAACCAGATTAACAGAAATCATCATTATATCAATTGATTCAGAACAAGTATTTGACCAAATATAATACCTATTCCTATTAAAAACACTAGAGAGAAAAATGATCATATCTTTTTCCTAATTGTTTGTATCTTTTGGGAATTAAAATTCTTAACAGACATACTGAGTACACTGATTTTCTTTACCAATTAACTGCTACTCTTCCTATTCTAGTGACATACTTTTTTATAGTTGTCATTTAAAAGCTTTCTCATTTTATGTAATCATATTTTTTAAATTTTATCTTTTACAATTACCTGGATTAGATGATGTTTCAATGCCTTTGACACTTCATAAGATCCTGGGAGAATTAACAGAGCTAGAGTTTAAAAAGTCCAGCTAGTTCAATACTCTTACTTTACAAATGATAACATTGAAATCCAAAAGAAGTTACTGACATCTAGAAAGTTTTAGAAGCTGGCTTTCAACCACAGATTCTGTAACTCTGTATTCTATCCACTCTATCACCACTATATCTACCTCTTTTAGTCTTCTGTAAATAGGATTTTCAGCTTCTCTCTATTACTTAGTAGAAATATATGTATGTTACTATTGTCAAGATTCAGGATGGGTCTATGAAATCAAATTGAAGCTAACATGGAACATTTGGAACCACTTACATTCTTGAAATCTAAGTGATACAGATGAAGGAAAAGATTTTTACCTAAAATTATTACATTAGTTAGGTGTAGGATCCCAAAGGCATTAGATAATTAAACAGGTTTCTATTTTGTCTTGCCTTTATTGACATTTGGTTCTAAAAAGTCATATCACAAAAAGGTAATACTTTAATTAACTAATGTTGCTATGCATAGCAGTACTGGCTCTTTGTCTCAGAAGGAAGAGGGATTCAATATAAAAATAATAATAATCATTTACCTTTGTACAGACATTTTTGTTCTAAAATTCTTTCATATAAATTCTCATTTTATACCAAAAATTGTCCTTCAATTTAGATAGGGCAAAGAAAATTATCCCACCTTTATAGATCATAAAATTAAAGCGAGTGTCCCAAGTCTTTCAACCAGTAAATAACAGAATATTCCAAACTTCCTGGAATTTAAAGGATATTTAGCAGAAAAATTAATTATTCTAGGCTGAAAGAATAGTTCATTATTCCCTGCATTTAATGAAAAGATTGGTGATTTAAATAGAGGTAGTTTAGACCAGAAGTATGAAAAGGAAAACAGAGTAACAATGGAAAGACACTGAAGTGTCCATCAAATTTGTACTACAGATGATACCTCCAAGATGACATAGGAAACATAATGGAAGAATAATTACCCCAGTGTAGCATGTGATAGTTATCAAGTAAAGGCAAGATGGCTAGAAGTCTTTAATGATCATATAAAAGACTTCTCTCTGGTACTGACACATCATTACATAGAGACCTTGCTAATCCTTCAGTTCAAAAAGTGGAATTCCTTGGGCCATTGTCACTCTAACTAAGTATCAGTCCAGCTTAGAAGTTGGAAGTTAACTAAGAGTTTTCTAAAGTAGCATAAGATATCTGTCAGGTAGAAATTTAATTGTCTTCTTACTTTCTGTCTCTTCTTAGAGATGTAGAAGTGGTAGAGGCTTCTGATTTGGAAAACTCAAAATTTAACTTTTTAAAAAATTTTAATTATTTTTTAATATTAAGCATTCATTTCTCCTCCTCATTTAAACCACACACACATGTATACATCTCCAATTGTAGAAGAGAAAGAAAAAAAAGCAAATTAAATAAATATATACAGCCAAATAAAAGAAATTTCTACATTAGCAATATCCAAAAATCTTTGTTCTAAGTGCAAATCAAAGTACAGTGTGTCTGAGATTTCTGATGTGGTTGTCTGGGAGGTTTTAAGCATAGATAATTACAGAAATAAGTAATGTACCAAGCAAGAAGAAGGGACATATTTGACCATGAAACACAGAGATGCTCTGCAGATAACAAATGATGTGTAATTGGAAATGAGGAGAGAAGTTATGATGATATATAAAATTGGTACTCATCTTTATAGAAATAATAACTAAGCCTATGCTAACTGAGACAGCAAGGAAGAGGAGGTATATTCAACAAAGAGGAGAGGGTCCAGGACAGAACTCTGAGAAACATCCAAGAATGTGGGATAGGAGAGGGATAATGATCCAGTAAAGAAACTTGTGGTTGTCCTTGGTTCTCAAAGAAGGCCATGACATCATGAGATGATGCCATGGCAGGCAAGTGAGCTGGATTTAAGTGACTAGAGTCATCTGGGTCCAGTAGTAAAACACATCTCAGAATGACTACAAGTGGCCCTGGATGCAATGGAAATCTGACATTTTTATCTAAGATCTTTAATAGGTCTGATTCAATGCCCATTCAGTGATTAAGAACAGATAAGAGTTGAAGCAAAGAATTACCTCTTTTGCCTAATAAAAAGATAAAAAAATCCAGTCTGGCAGGGGAAGACCCTCAGAGTTTCTGGCAAAATCAGAAGCAATTGTTATTCTTTCTTAGTCAATCCAGACCCAAAGGATAATCCCTGGGGGCTTGTTCTGGGACCTAATATTGGCCAATCAATAACAGCCAGAGTAATTTGAATTTAAAGCAAGGTCTTAACACAGACCAGAGAAGAATTGTGTAGGGGGAGAATGAGGACAGCACGGTATCATGAAAACTCACCCCAATATAAAAAAGCAAAAGGCAAAGAGCACAATGTAATGGAGGCAGAGACCTAACTTTTATTTATTGAGCTTTCCAATTTTCATTAAACTTGCCATAAATTCTCATAGGTTCATAACTCGACCATCATTGCCATAGATTCCCTAGGCTTTTGGTGGGGAGAACTGCAAACAACATTACTACAATGGGATTATCCAATTCAAAGTGTTATGGAAATTTCATATCATATAACATTAACTAAACTGACACTCAGACCTACATTTTGCTAGGGGATCAAAGGAATTGATTTTTTTTCTTATGTTCAGTGAAACTCACTTTTAATTTATGTGCCTACTCAATCAATTTGCTTGACATTTCACCAAAGAAAATAAATTTCTTGAATTCAAGGACTACTTTATTTTGAATTCTGTTGTTTGCTTAGTGAAGGTTTGGAGGTTTTTGTTTGTTTGTTTGTTTAAGTTGGTTTTTTTTGCTTTACTTGTACTTATTAAGAGTTTAATAACTGTTGAATTCAATTGAATCATTTTAATGAAAGAATTGGAGATAAGGGAATATATTCCTATATTAACCTTTGAAACAAGAACTAAAGAGAAATTATGTTTGGGGCTATTTGGGGTTGGTTTTATTTTATTTATTTATTTATTTTGCAAGGCAATTGATGTTAAATGGCTTACCTGAAGTCACACAGCTAGGGCCAAGTGTCTGAGGTCAGATTTGAACTCATTTCCTTCTGACACCAAGGCCATACTCTATCTACTGTAACACACACTTGCCCTGAAAAATAACGTTTTTAAGCCTGAAAACAAAATGGACTAATTCTCACTATTTCTCCTTCCCTTACTCCCTAAGTTTGTTAGATGTGATCCTAGAACAGCCATCTACAATAAACCAATGAACTTCATCATTGATCATCTAATTTGTTAATTTGACTAAAGGAAAATTCCTTAATTTTAGGAGAGAGAGAGAGTTGGGGGGAGGGAGGGACAGAAAGGAGAAGAGAGAATGTGTATGTGTGTGAAAGACAGATCCCTTCAGCAAAGCCTGTGGATTCCTTTTCAAAGTAAATATTTTCAAATACATGGAATAAAGTAATTACAATGAAAGCTACTTATATTATAATAAAAATGTAATTATTCCAATTTGTTCTTCATGGACATCCTGAAATCTATCCATGGATTACTCTGGTGGTCTGTGGACTCCAGGTTAAGAGACCTTAAACTAAAGAGAGAGTGAAAATGGATATTATCATTTCTATAGGAATACAGAAAAATGGGAGGGAAGAATACAAATATCCCCATCGCCTGAACCATTAATTAATAATTCTCTACTCTCTGGGAAACACAGATAAGAGCTCTACCATAAGCAAGGGATTTGTAGACATCACACCTGAGCAAAATATCTCAATAAAAATGTATAATCAAATACTAAACAGTTGAAAATGACTGGGAGGGGAGATCCTGCACATTCACCACACTCATACTCAAGAACAACTCAGAACACTGTGGGGCAAACCAAAGAGACAAGAACTAGCTTAAAAAAGCAAGAACAAAAATAATATTCTGGCTTATGATACTTGCTGCTATATTTTAGTAGGCTACCACTGCTTTTGATCTGCTCAGGTCACTCCTGGTTGGTTACAGCCCTTCAAGCCAGCATCAGCAGATATATGTCTGCTTTTCATGTAGTTAACTAGGAGTATACACTGGCAACAGGGAGTTAAACATGGAGACTTACTGAACAAATTAGCTAGAGCAGGGCCAAAGGCAATTTGCTGTTATGACCCTTAGAGTATACTCAGAGCCTTATACTTCTACGAGCTTTGTTAAAAAAAAATGACCTGTTGACTGGACACTAACATGAAGGGGCATAAGTTAAGAGTAGTCAGCTCAGCAATCATTCTTCTCAAGTGCTTCTTGAGAGCAGAGAATGACAAGGAATATTTATTTGCCTGGTCTCTACTGGCTGATCAAAGTCTGAAGTAACAAGAAAAGACCATGTGAATCATTGAAGCTTCTCTGCACAGTGGATTGAAGGACTTCTCAGCTATTCTTTAGTGCAAGCCACAGCAACTTAAAAACAGCACAGGGGATAACCATTCAATGGACCTTCATTAAAAACTGTCAACAGAAATGGCTTTACTAAATTTAGAACTTAGGCCATTTCAAACTCAGAAGAACAATTCTGACTTTGTTGTTAATAGCTCCATTTGGGCCAAAACCTGATTTTATAGTTTAAAGAAAATGGGAATTACAAGGCTGCAAAGGAACAAAAATTTTATCTAGGAAATCAAATATTTCCAAATATAAATATAAAATAACTTGGTAAATATAAGACAGTTATCATAAACTATAAAACAGCTTGCATGAATTAAAGTGATTCTTGAGAAATACAAAATGAGGATACGGTTGCTACAACAAGACTACTAGGCTTTCCTCCCGATTTTAATATATAAATAAAAGAAAGAAAGAAAAGAAACACAATGCCTCAGGAGATTGTTTTTCTATGCCTAGTCCTAACTGTATTTGTCTCTCTATTAGAATTTCGACCAGTTGAGGGCCAGAAGCATTTCTGTAATTCACCAGACATTGTATACACCAGTAGGTACTGGTACGTACAATAGAAAGTCAGAATATATGCTAATGGATTCAATTTTATTAATTCAGATCCTTTCTGATACCATACAGACAGCTTAAATATGTCTTTCCAACCTATGAGAGTCTTTGTCATGTCTTTCTACAAATTCATTATAGAAGAAACTATCCAACAATTTGAAGGCCTTCATTTCATTTCGTTGATACTGTATAGAGAAACACAAAATCATCAGTGGCTTTATTATCTACTCCTTATTTCTACTTAAATTTGCTTCCTCACTTTTTCCAAATATTAATTTCTTTGATGATTACTTCTTCCTTATGACTACTTTTGTAACATATAATAGCCTGATCATGCCCATCATGCACACTTAGAGTGGTTCTAAACTTCATTCTTCCAAGACCATCTTATTCCACGGCTCATTGCCAAATAGCATCACTGGAAGAACATCAATGTTAAAAAGATGGGCCTCTATTTCACAGAAAAGATTAGAGTCATAAAAATGCTTATGAAATTCTCCAAAAGCAATCTAGTCTACCCTTCTCCCTCTCCAGTCCAATTCTGGATCCTGCCCATTGATCATTTGCACACACTGATACAAGTACTGGTAGACAAGCCTTACGGGTGCACTGCATAGAACATTGGGCACATTGTATATTGCAGAAGAAAAAATAAATGCTTATATTTATATCAGCAACAATACCTTTTCCTTATCATTTCTGCAATATTTTACTTGGTTATCTTTCCAGTGGACTGCAATATCCTTTAGGGCAAGTTCCATTTTGTTTTGTCTTTATATCTCCAACATCTTGCACAGTGTCTGGAACATAGAGAATACTTAATAAATATTTGTTGAATTGAATTTGCTATATGGGTTGTATAATGGCTTAAGATTTGGTACCTAATTCATAGAAGTACAAAGATCAGTTCCAACTGAATAAAATTTATCTGTGCATTGTCATCCTGACTAGTTCAATAAGCATTTGGAATGAGAAAAGTTAACTAGTTAGCTTGTTTCTGTCTTCTGCCTTCTGACATATGCAATTGCTTCCCAAATGACCTCATAGATCCCGCATCAGAAACTTTGACCCGCTGGTCACCTAAAGGTTTTATTAATTCCTTAAATAAAAAAGCACTTCTCTAAAATGCAGATGTAATGTTTTCCCTATAATTCCAATTTTTGCTTTGTGATCTCTAGTATATTTAATGAAGATAGTATCAATTTAATCCATGCCTTCTCTGTTGAATTTTTAAGGCTTTCAATTAAACTACCATTAGAATGCCTTACTTACCTTATTTCTAAATGTAGGTGTTAAATACATGAATGCCATAATGCCAAAATAAACACATTTGAAAGAAATTAGGGAAATAAATAGAGCACACTATCTTCTTGGCTACCATTAGATTTATATAGTCAACAAATACCACTCTCTAAATTCAATTTAATGCCATTACCCTTTTTATTCTCTATAAAATATTAAATGCTTAACTCGGTGCATCAACACAAGTGAGTTTAGCATCCTATAACTCAAGAGACCCAAATGGTTTCGGTTGATTTCAACATGAGGTTTCCAAGAATCTCTTAAGTTTCCCAGGGAGTAAGGTGGGCACATATAAGAATGGAATAGCCTGCTCAGCAAATAAATAAAGAGAGAGAGAGAGAGAGAGAGAGAGAGAGAGAGAGTATGCACCCGTGTGCATGTATTTGGGCTTTAACAGTCTTAGCTGTAATGTGTTAAATGGTCCCCTAGTGGCCTGTGTGAGCCAAATGTACTTCCCCAAACACCAAACTTATTAATAGGAAGGGACTTGAGCACTAGGGAGGCTCTGCCACTGGTATTTATGTTACTCAGTAACGCATTTATAACTTTGGGGTCTTACTATATGGTTATCCTATGTGAAAATAGCTCCACTTAAATTCCAGTTGGGTGGTACAGTTTATTTTGGAATCTTTATTTTCTTAATATACTCAGGTATTTTTTTCTGTTGGTTTGATCTGAGAATGATTGCACTATAATAACTAAGAAAGATAAGAGGAATGGTTTTACCTTAATTAAAATATTCTCTGAAACAAAAAAAAGAATAGAATAGAATTCCAGTCCTTCAATGTATCTTCAATCTCTTAACACGCTATCTCAAGTTTGATTTAATTAATAAGTGCTTGTTGAATAAATGTTAGATATAAAGAACTTTTTGACAACTAAAAAATTATTTAAGAATGGTGACTGTCCCAGGAGTAGGTGGGTTTTCATCACTAGAAATCAAATATATGCACACATACACATCTATACTTCCCTGTTTTATAACTTTGATCAAGATCCCAAAAAAGAATCAAATCAATGTATTTTTTTTTGCTGAGGCAATTGGGGGCAAGTGACTTGCCCAGGGTCACACAGCTAGGAAGTGTTAAGTGTCTGAGGCCAGATTTAAATTCAGGTCCTCCTGACTTCAGGGCTGGTGCTCTATCCACTTCACCACCTAGCAAATGTATTTTTGTTTAGTATTTATGCCACTATTTATTTTGCCAATAATAGAGCACAAGAACAATATTTACACAAGTAACACAAAAATACATGACAAAGATATATGAAATGAGAACATGATTTCATTAATATAATAATAAAGAAATTCCCTCTACCATTTTAGGTCTCCTTTATAACTTGTCATCTTAGAAATTTGGTTAGAGTTTGAAAGATTGGGTGACTTGCTCAGGATCACAGAGGGAGGACAGGATCTAAATCTAGGCCTCCCTGTCTCCAAGGCTAGTTCTTTATCCACTATACCATACTGTCTCTTACAAGGACACATGGTTCCAGAAAGTGAGGTAGATAGGTATTGTCACATAAATTGGGGATAACAGATGGACAGCCCACTTGTTAACTAATAAATATGCAAATTAAAAAAAACTTAAGAGAAAGCCTCTAGTGTGTTGGTTAAAGTTTCTATAGAAGATTTATAAAAAAGATATTGAAATGAACAATACAACAAAAAAGAATATTTATGTAGGGAGGCAACTAGTAGTAGAAAAGAGATAGTTCTGGGCTGGAGTCAGAAAGATTTGAACTTAAATTTGAATCAGACTCTTAACTAGCTATATATTTAGCATAATGCCTTGCATATAGTAAGTGCTACATAAAACCTTATTCTTTTCCCCCCGCTCTCCATCCATTCCCCAATCTACACTGGTAGAAGAGTATTTATTCAGGTGAGATTCTGGACCCACAAGTAATAAAGTTAAGGAAAACCAAATTTATCCCTAATAACTCTTTTTACTATCTTCACATTGAAGGCAATACAAAAAAACAAAAACAAAAACAAAAGAATGGGTTTAAGTTACTGCTAAATGCATTTAGCTTTAACAGTAGCAAAGACTTCCTGTTAAGAATGCTGATACTCTAGAGATAAATCCTAAAAGTTATTACCAGTCATTAACACTTTAGCATCTACCATTTTATTCTGTTGGGCAACAAAAAGTAGAGCCTTGAAAAAAAATGTTATATAGAAGGGGTCAAAGTTTAAAGCAGATGGAGATTTGTGAAAGATCAAATGCTTAGAAGCATTTCCCAAGGAGAGTAATTCTAGATATAATACCATAGTGGGTTTTGTAGAAAGTCAGGGTGCACCGTAAGGAAACTGATCTGTCATTCAATATACATTTATTAAGCACTTACTATGCACTAGGCACTGGGCTGAGTGCTAAAGTTATAAAAATAGCTTACATTCTAGCTGGTGAGAAAACACGGAAATGACTTAGGTTGTTTTAAAAATTTAATGGTTAATGACTTTACTAACTACCTTGATTTTCTTGAACTCCCTTACTATCCACAGGAGACCAGGCTGACTTGGGAATCAAAATAAGCTAAGAAGGAAGCAGCCTGAGCATCCCTTAAGTTTGACATACCAAAGATCCTTTGCAGTGTTCACCTGCTAAACCTGGAACTCCCTCTGTTCCTCCAGAACTGGCTCAAATTGGCTCCTATCAGTTCCTAATAAATTAAGGACCCAGTAGCTAAATCCCATTAAGGTATGATGACCATCATACAACACACACACACACACACACACACACACACACACACACACACACACACTTGAAGTTTCTGTCTTTATAACCCCTGCTGCCTTATCCTACCCTGAGCTCAGTTCTAACTGCAGATCTCTATGTATGTCCAACCAGCTGAAAGAAATAAAAACACACAGTTCCTAATTCTATGTCTTTCTTAGAACTCTGAGACTGACATTATTCAGTCATGTCCAACTTTTCATGGTCCCATTAGAATTTTCTTGGCAAAGATTCTGTAGCAATATGTAATTTCCTTCTTCAGCTCATACTAATCAAATAATTAAGTGACTTGCCCAGGATCACACAACTAATAGGTATCAAATTTAAATTTGAATGCAGGTCTTTTTGACTATAGGCCTAGCATTTTGTCACCTAGCTCCATATTAGATAGTGGATAAAAAATAGGTTAAAGAATTAGCAAGACCTAGATCCACATCCATACTGGTCCTAGGCAGGTCACTGAATCTCTCATCAGACCCAGGTAATTTTTCAAGACTAAAAACTGCAAAGCAAGTAAAGATTTTACTTGATAAAGTTTGCATGAATTTTGTCATCATGATTGAAAAACTTAACATTGACCATCAATTCAACCAAGTAAACTAAGTAACTATTTATCTTTTAATCTTAATTTCAATATGGAAGTCATAATTGTAATTACTCTTAAATCCTTTCAAAGATTTTTTTCAATCTCTTTCACTTTTGCTCTTATATGGATCATATTAGTATATATTCTATTCTTTTGATTCTGCTTTTTTGTTTACATTATTTCATAAATTTCTTTCTACTACTTAGTCAATTGCATTTATGGTTAAAATTTTGTAATTACAATAATGTACTATAATTTAACTATTATGCTACTATTGGAAATACATGTTTAAAGTTTTTATTCCTTTTTTAAGTTTTTTATAGTTACATAAAATGCTACTATGAAAATTTTTAACAGCTCTACCATCAGGCCAAAGAGTATGATTATTTTATAATACTATTCTATACTGCCAGAATGTTCCCCAAAAAGATTTTCTATTTGTCATTCTATCAGCAATAAATAAGTATACCTGATCTTCCTTCTACAACCTCAACAGCAAAAAGTTTTATGGCCTTTAATTATTTTCACCAACTTGATTCATGTGAATCAGTGGCTCAAAGTAATTTTAATCTACATCTTTGATTACTAGGGGCATTGAGCATTTTTTTTCAAATTATTAACAATTTGCATTTCCTCTTTTGGAAATTGTCTATTGACAATATGTCCGTCATGTTAGACTTGGAACTACCACTATAATTAATGGTTTCTCAAATATTGAAGATATCCAATTTTCATGTAATACTTACAATAATATTTTCCCAAGATGTTATTTTTTCTTAATTATATTTTTCATTTTTATGGTTACTCTTTATTATTTACCCATTTTTTCTTAAAATGTGTATTTTTCCCAATGACATTTCAAGACAATTTTTAGCATTCATTTTTACAAGATTTTGAGTTGGAATTTTTCTCCACCACCTTCCCCCCCCCCTTAAAATGCTAGGCAATTTTAAAAATTTATTTATTTCTAATACACATTGCTTTATAAATCATGTTGGGAGAGAAAAATCAGAGTAAAAGGGAAAAACCATGAGAGAGGAAAAAAAAACAGAAAAAGAAGTGAACATAGCATGCGTTGATTTACATTCAATCTCCACTTTTTCTGGATGCAGATGGCCTTTTTCTGTCCAGTCTATTGGGAGTGCTTTGGATCACTGAACCACTGAAAAGAACCAAGTCTTTCATAGTGGATCATCATACATTCTTGCTGTTATTGTGTACAATGTATTCCTTGGTTGTGCTTGTTTTATTCAGCTTCAGTTTGTATAAATCTTTTGAGGCCTTCCTAAAATCAGCTTGTTTATCATTTTTTATAGAACAATAATATTTCATTATCTTCATATACCAAAACTTGTTCAGCCATTCCCTAAATGATGAACATCTACTCATTTTCCAAGTCTTTGCTACCACAAAAAGAGCTGCTACAAACATTTTGGCACATATGGATCCTTCTTTTTTGCCAATTCTTGAATTATAATCAAATTAACATTGTCATTAATCTGGAAAAGGTATGTGAATCTATTCCTCTATGAATCCACTTAGTCCTGTAATATCCCAAGTTCTATGACTTTCCAGACTAAAACATCTCTCCCTGGATATTTATATATAGATAGACACACA
>JAJPUD010003989.1:14400-122982 GCA_023553655.1 Myrmecobius fasciatus
CTATCTATCTATCTATCTATCTATCTATCTATCTATCTATCTATCTATCTATCTATCTATCTGCCTATCTCTCAGTCTACCTGCTTCTCCCTTCCCCTTTTCCTCTCTCCTTTTTTCCCTTCTTCTCACTCTCTTTTTCTTTCTTTCTCTCTTCTCTCTTTCTGTCCCTCTGTCTCTCTCATTCTGTCTCATAAGAGGGCTGCTAGTGAGAAAATAAAGGATCAGGGAGATGGTGGTAACTGGCCCAAGATCACACTGTGCATTAATAGCAAAATCAATCAAGACTAGAACCTAAGGCTTCTGATTATATAATACTATCTCTTTGACACCAAGGGCATGAAATAAACTAGGTGCCATGGTGGATAGAGCACCAGGATTCAAGTCAAGAAAACCTGAGTTCAAATCTGGCCTCAGATATTTACTAACTGTGTAACTTTGGGCAAGCCACTTACTCCTTTCTGCCTCAGTTTCTTTATCTGTAAAATAAACTGGAGAAAGAAATGACAAATCAATCATTCCAGTATCTACCAGAAAAACCCCGCATGGGGTCACAAAGAAAGAGACAACAGGGGCAGCTAGGTGGGGCAGTGGATAGAGCACCAGCTCTGAAGTCAGGAGGACCTGAGTTCAAATTAGACACTCAACAGCTGTGTGACCCTAGGTAAGTCACTTAACCCCAATTGCCTCAGGAAAAAAAAAAGAGACAACATTGAAATAACTCAACAATAACATATCAAAGAATGTGACTTGGCTCTTCATTGACTTCACTTCCATTGAATATTAATTGTTCAGGAGTCATACCACTATAGAAATTATTCTAAGATATAACCATTTTCTGGTTGTTTTTTGAAGCACACTATTTGTAGAAAAGTCATAGGATACAATCTGGCTCTTATTTTACATCATAAAACCAACAACTGCACTCACTTACAGTGAATTTTTACTGTTGACAAAGGGAAATCCATCTGAACAACCCTATAAGTGAAGTATAATTAGCTCCATTTTACAAATGAAGTTTAACTATTTAATAGGTTTTCTTCAGAAAATAAAAAAAGCATCTGCTCTTACAAATCAAGTCAGGTTATCGTTTTATTCATTATTCAATAGGTCCCAGTATTGTTACACCTTCTTAGTGAAGTGCACTGTACTCCCAAGTGCTTGGCTCTCTGGTAAGCATTAAAAAATTTCAGTCAAGAAAGCCCCTCTTAGAGATTACAGTAAAAAATGGTGATCTCATATAAGAAGAGAGCTCTAAATTAGATGACTTTAACTGGACACAATATTAAAGTTAAAAAGGAAATTGTTTTTCAAATAAATGATGGGGGAGGATATGCATTTAGAGGCAGTTAGATGGCATGACAGAATGAAATCAGCAGAACTCATCTTTCTGAATTCAAATCTGGTCTCCGATACTTACTAGCTGTGTGATCCTGGGCAAATCACTTAATCTTATTTGCCTCAGTTTCCTCATCTGTAAATGAACTAGAGAAGGAAATGCCAAACTACTCCAATATCTTTGCCAAGAAAACCCCAAATGAGGTCACAAAGACTCAGAGAATTGAACAAGAAGATGGTAGTTTTCCCCTCTGTAAAATGATAGATTTGGAAGAATTTTACCTTCTAAAATTTATCTGAGATCTAGATGAATGATTCTATAATCAGTGAGATATTTGAGAAAGCATAAAAATACTATAAAGGGTAGAGGGGAGGGAAGGAAAAATATTTATTAAGTACCTACTGCCTACTTATTATGGGTATTATGGGTATTCATGCCATCAAGGAGTTCATAATCCTGTGTGTTTCAGGGACCCTTTCTCAGAATATTGTTTTTAAAAACAAAAAAAAATCCAATATATGTCTCTTTCTGTGTATAATTACAGAAGAAACCCATATATTTGTGTTATATGAAATATATTTATTAAATTAAAAAAAACTTGCTGAACTTAAGTTAAGAGCTCATTATCTAGATAATTTCAAACAACAATTTATTGAAATTGTGTAGACCAGTTACTTTCAAACTCACACAGAAATAGAAGCCACTAATCTAGTACTTAAGAACCCCTGCAGGCCACATATTGACAGTGTTAAAATGTAATATTATCTATATTTTATTATATGCTTATTTATTTTATTAAATATTTCTCAGTTACATTTTAAGCTGGATGAGGTGCACTCAGAAGTGTTGTGGTGACTGCATATGGCTAGTATGTTCAATATCTCTAGTCTAGGTATCTCAGGTGAAACTCTTTTCTCCTTCCATTACAGCTCCAGGTCCGAACGTCATATTTCTTATGTAATAATAACAATAGCATCCAGCATTTACACAGCACTTTTAAATTTCATGGCCAGTTTTTTTTTTTTTTTTTTTTACATATTTTCTCACCTGCTCCTTATAAACAGCCAGACGATGTAAGGATTGTAGTTATTATTATTCTCCACATTTTTTGAAATGAGTAAAGAGAGCCTGAGCATTAAGGTGTTTCACTTGTGGTCACTCAGACATGAAGTGATGGAGGAGGGTTTTGGACCCAAGTCTTTTCTGGCTCCAAGCTCAACATTCATTCCATTAAACATAGTGTGGGCCAGAGGAGAGCTGAAATGGCCTCAGGCAGAATCATAATGAGATTGGGCCATTAATGTGGGCTGATTATTACTGTATAATTAGATGACACGCTTCTTTTTAAGGGTGACTATATGGATTTTTGAATAAAAAGGAAGAACAGAAAATTTCCATCCTTAAAGATTTCCCATGCAGTCTTAATAAGTTTACAAGATATTTGTGTCTCTGTTTTCCAAAGGAAAAAATGTGCAACAGAAAAAGGGACAAAATAGTTCTACCCTGGAATCATCAAACCAGAAACTCTAATTTAGCTCACTAAACTTTGAAAAGATTATAATAGCATCTACTTCTGGAGAAATATAAGAATCAAGACGCCAAATTCTCATGTTAGAGAAATTCCTTCCCCTAGTTAGGTACCAGAGCCATTATTAACTCTGTGAAGAGACTACATTTCAACATGATTTGTGATTAAAACTACATTTGAAAGGAAAGGAGGCTGCATTAGAAATACACTCTAGGATTCTAGGAAAGGATTTGCTATAGTAAAATATCAGGAAAATAAACTCAGATAGGCTAGGAATCACAAGACATACAAGTTGGGAGAAACAGGTTAGAATTAATGGGGAAAGAAGTTAAAGGGCAGGGTAGAAGGCTAGAAAGGGGATCAACTGCTCTCCAGTAGGGAAATGATAATAAGGGAAAAGGAAGGAGATATAGAGAAAGGGCCTTTCCTTCCTGTCCAACTTCTCCAGTAATGCTTGAGCAATGTAATTTTCCAACTCCCTAATTTCTTCCTCACGGAATTAGGAACTGCTACACTAAGGAAGATCCAAGTTCAATTCAGGTCTCAGATACTTCCTATCTGTGTGTTCCTGGGCAAGTCATTTAACCTTGTTCGCTCCAGTTTCCCTCATCTGCAAAATGATCAGGAGAAGGAAATGGTGGACTACTCCAGCATCTTTGCCAAGAAAACCCCAAATAAGGTCATGAAGAATGAGACATGACTGAAAATTATTAAAGAACAGATTGAGGAAAATCTCCCCCTCCAAAAAAGGGGTTCACAAAAAGCTCTGAATCAGATTATGAGTGGTGTGATGTCAGGGGACTGTCTTGTCTTAGTTCTCCTATGTGATTTGCCAAGCTCACACAGGTGATAAGTGGCAGGGCAGGACTTGAATACAGATCCCCAGACACAAAACTAAAGCACATTATAATTTGCAAAAACATAGCCCCAGGGGGTAGCTAGTTGGTGCAATGGATAGAGCACTAGCTCTCAAGTCAGGAGAACCAAAGTTGAAATTTGACCTCAGACACTTAACACTTCCTTAGCTGTGTGACCTTGGAGAACTCACTTAACCCCAATTGCCTCAGGGAAAAAACCAATAAAACAAAAAACCTAATCCCATAAGATCCATCTGAAGAAAGTAGATAGTGATCCTTTGTACAGATAAATAAACTGAGATTTAACTCTTTAGTAAGTTTTCTCTCTCAAAAAAAAAAATATGTTTTCTAAGTATTTCCCCACACAAATCCCACCAGGCCATTAACTTATTTAATATGCAATTGATCCCTGTGCTATCACATCTTTGGAAGGAAGAGCAAGATGGCTAACATTTCACAAGCTTGACTTTCAATTGAAAAAGCTTTTCTGAAGAGTTAATGATCTTTTTTTTTTTTTTAATGCAGTCACATAGCAGCATGGCAGAGTGACGATGAACTCTGAAAGGAGAAAGGTGGTGCAACCTAGAGAAGAGCAGGATGCAAATGGGATAGATTGGGGATGCTGGGGACATTAAACATAAATGAGTCACATCCTGATCAATTAGGGAGAGATTAGAAAGCCATTGAATTCTCGGGAGGGAAGAGGAGAGGAGGAAGGGATGGGTATCTGTAGGGCTTTACATAGTCTAAGGTTGGGAATAGTAACTGAACCTGTAATTTCACTGATAGAAGGAACTCCCAGATAAGGAAATCTCTCCCACCATTGCAAAGCTGGCACCTTCTCCACAATTATAGAATCAGCATATCAGATACTTAAAGCTAGGATGAGGCCATTAAACCCACAGATTTACAGATGAAGCACTAAGGCTTCAAAGAAGTTTAATTCAACGTCACATGGCCATTAAATGTCCAAGGAAGAATTTAAATTTAGGACTTTCTGACTTCTAATCCATAGCTCAATCCATTATATTATACTGCCTAACTTTAGAGAATCTACAACAGTTTATGAGGCTTAATCAATAAAATACTGTACCTGTATTGGTACATTCTCTACAGGCACATAAAAGTTTACAAAGCCCTTTCCTCACAACGACTTGGGGAAACAGGAAGTCCTAGTATTATTCCCATTTTAAGGAGGGAGAAACTGAGGTTTAGAGAGAGGTTAAGTGATTAGAAATATTTGAGCCACAATTTCAATTCAATTCCAATTCAAATCAATGAGAGATTCAGCACTCTTTCCAATATACCATACTGAGTTCATGAAGCTTTCCAAATTCCCCTGGGGTCTGTGAACTTGTTCTCTTTCCTTCCCTTTCCCCTCCCCTCTTTCCATCCCTCCCTTTATTTTTCTTTTCAATATTTCAATATTGCATATTGATTATATTAATACAATTGTATATTAATATTAATTATATTAATATATATTAATAAAATTGGTTGCCTATGTAACCCTATGCATTTTATTTTTTTCATTTAAAAACATGATTTCAAAAAGGAATCCATAGTTTCTCCAGACAGTCCAAGGGAGATAGGACATTTAAAAGGTAAAGAATATCTTCTGTAAAGAGAAGCATTAGAAAATGTCTAAGCATGATATGTAATATGCGTAAGCAGAATTCAATTTGTTAAAAGGAAGTCTTTAAGAAGTTAGATGATTGACTATAGAATCATAAAAACAAAAAAGAGAATTCCAAAAGCATGAAAGATTTTTCTTCAATCCAAATTATGATTGTTTAGAAATCCTAACATCTAGAGTTAGACATAGAGCTCCAGGAGCTTCACTTACAGCCAATTTGCTGATTGAGCTCCCCCAAACCAAGGCCTCAGCTATTTACCGCCTATTTCCCACTTTGCTGTAGAGTTTCAAGCAGGTAAACTTTTTTTTTAAAAAAAGAGGGGCATGGGAAATAGCAATAGTGATGAATAAAGAAAAGGTAAGAGCATCAATGAAATATAAAAATATAAAGAAATTCAGAAACAAAGACAGAAAAAGCAGGTATATTGGTACCATCACCATAAATGCAAAGGGTACTTGGAAAAAAAAAAACAAACAAGCTCTATGAAAGAGATTAATGGTTTCTCCATACATTTCTCTCTTTCTCATCTCTACATAGAAATGTTTATATTTGTTGATGATTTCCTAGTTCACGTCTTTTTTCTTTTTTAAGAAAGGAGTAATACTCTTTTTAAAAACCTCATATTTATTGAAGGTTTATTTGGGGGAGGGTAGATCTATGTTTTCTTTCCAACATGACTTTTATATAAATGTTTTGCATTACTTCACAGGTGCCTTCTTAAAGGGGCTGGGAATGGGGACAAAGGGAGAGAATCTGGAACTCAAAGTTTTAAAAACAAAGGTAAAAAATTTGTTTTACATATAACTGGGAAAATAAAAATATTAAATAAATATAAAAGAAGGCTAGAAAAAATACGATTCAAGAAAATTTCAAAAGACTTGTGATGAAAAATGCTATCCACATCCAGAAAAAGAACTATTTAGTCTGAATGCAGATCAAAGCATACTATTTGCACTTTGTTGTTGTTTTTTTCTTTCTCATGGTTTTCCCCCTTTGCTCTGATTCTTCTTTTACAGTGTGACTAATGTGGAAATATGATTAACATGATTGTACATGTGTAATGTATATCAGATTGCTTGCTGTCTTGGGGAGAGGGGAGGAAGGGAGAGAGAAAAAATTTGGAACTCAAAAGTCTTACAAAAATGAATGTTGAAAATTATCTCTATGTGTAAATAGAGGGAAAAATACCATTAAATGCAAAAAAAAGATGGAACATATATAGACCCATCTAAGAAAATCTTATTTGAAAGCTTCTTTCTTATTCTTGTTTTCTTTTATTCAACCAGTTGCAACAAGGACAAGGAACACTTTAGGCTTCAGCCCAACATTTTTGAACTTCATTGACCAAGAGGAACAGCCAGATCAGCCCAACAATCTAAACAAACATGTAGTAAGTGCCTCCTGTGTGCTGAGTGTCCCATATTAGGATATAACAAGATCCCTAGTTGGTGGAGTTGTTACTCAGTCACTCAACAAGCATTTATTAAACATGTACCAGGCAAAGGCAGCTAAGTAGTTTAGTGGAGAGAGTGCCAGGGCTAAAGCCAGGAATCCCTGAGTTTACATCTGGCCTCAGACCCTTGCCAAGTCTAATAACCCTGTTTGCCTCAATTTCCTCATCTGTAAAACTAGTTGGAGAAGGAAATGGCAAGCCACTGCAATCTTTGCCAAGAAAATCCCAAATGAGGTTATGAAGGGTCATCCATGACTGAGCAACAATTGCCAGCTACTGTGCTAAACCTCAAGCAAAGTCTTGGAGCAAATTTTCCATTTTAATTTAATTTAGTTAATTAAACAAAGAAAGGCAGAAACAGTTCCTGCTCTCAAGGAGCATACAGTCTATTGAGAGCAAATAGCACATAAATTATTAGATACTACAAATATACACATACACACACATAGAGGGTAAGGAATTAGAAATTGGGAAGGACCTGGAAGGACATCCTGAGCAAGATGAGACACAAGCCGAGTCTTAAAGGAAGCCAGGAACTGGAGGTGAAGAAGCAGAGCAATGCAAGACTCCCCCGAAATTGGAAAGGGATTGTTCTGTGTGAAGTGAGGTCTGTGTGTGTAGACTCTAAAGTTAATGGAGGGGAGTCATGTCTAAGAGGTTCAGAAAAGTAGGGGGATGACAAGTTGTAAAGAGTCTAGAGGATTTCACAAATGATCCAGAAGACAAAAGGAGCTGGAGTAGAGGGTGGGCAGACTTGTGCTTTAGAATATCACTGGCAGCTAAGGAGAGGATGGTTTGGTGAGAAGAAAAGCTTGAGGCAGAGAGACCCATTGGAAGGCTATTGCAATAAGCCAGGAGCAAGGTGAGGGGAGCCTATAGGAAAATGGTGATTGTGTGGATGCAGAAAGGAGACTTATATCCCAGAGGTTATGAAGGTAGAAAAGATGATTTTGGAACAGACTGTATATGTGGGGTGAGTGAGACTAGGAGGAGGCTTGCAAGCCTGAGAAGACAGTAGTGTCTTCATCATAATTTAAAAATGAGATACAGGATACTAGCTAGTGAGGAACAAACCCAACTGAGGGTGTAAGGATGGAGGGAGATAGGCGTGTTTGTAAGCATCAGAGAAGCCAAGGTGATAATGGGGATGAGAGTGAGCTCAGGCAGTCGGTAACACCGTAGAAAGAAAAAATAAGATTTGGTTTCTTTGCCTTGGAGTAAATTCTCCATTTTTATTATTTCATTTTCTTGCCTCAATTTGCCAGACACTAATTAACCTCCCCAAATTTTATTTGATGCCTGTTCTTTAATTCCTTCTAAAAGCCATTTAACTCCTAGCTTAAGCTCACCCCACCAAAGCTGGGGTGAACTTAATACTATTTAATCATTATTTTCCCAGATCTGGAATTTCATCTGTGTAGAAACTTTCACCATTAACCAATGGCCCAATTTCCTTGATTTTCAGAGAAAAAACCCTTTGAAGTGTTGTCTCAACTTTCTCATTTGTGTGAGTTACAACACTACTTGCCTCACAAGGTTGTTCTGAAAGAAAATACTCTTGCAAACTGGGGGAAGTAGTGGGATAAAGGAAAGACTACTGCTCCAAACTCAGAATCTGGCTTATAATCCACCTCCAACACTTACTGCCCTCAACTTCTGATTCCTCTATTACCTTTATGATCTCAGTCAAGTGACTTCACCTTTTGGAACCTGAGTTTCCTGATTTTTAAAATGAGGAAATTTGGTTCTGTGGCTTCAAAGGGACTTTCCAGTTCCAAATTGATGACCCTAACCTATAGTTTTACAAAGTTGGCTGGGGCACCGGGGTTGTGACTTAGCCAGGTTCACACAGGGGGTGAGCTCAGAGGCATCATTTGAACCCTGTTCTTCCTGATTGCAAGGCTGGCCATTTCCCTGTTATAATATGCTGGCCTCTCTTCCACATTTTATCTGTTTCTAAATGTCTCCCATTTAAAAATCTATCACTTCCTTCCACAATTCTGGATGATTTTACCTAGTACTTATGCCAGTTATAATAGAGCCTTCACAGGGATGAACATGATGCATTTGCCTCCTATTAAGCCCCAAAGGAAAAGGACAGATGGACTTGCTTTAAAAGAATGCCCAATGTGAAATTTTCTTTATCAAATTTGATCATTTAAAATATTTAATTTTTCATTCTTACTTTTATGTCTGATTTTCTCAACTGGTAACTTTTGTGCAATCTTCACCTTGAAATGATTGTCAGGAGATCTCCCTCTAAACTCACACCAACAGAAAATGGTATATATTCCTGAAGATATCCAAAGGCATCCCTCCCTACACAAACAAGTTATATCCTCAAGATTAGGAAATCCCCATGGAGGCAGCTAGGTGGTGCAGTGGATAGAGCACCAGCCCTGAAGTCAGGAGGACCTGAGGTCAAATTTGACCTCAGACACTTAATATTTCCTAGATGTGTGACCCTGGGCAAGTCACTTAACCTCAATTGCCTCAGGAAAAAAAATCCCCATGTATAATCCATAATATATTTTCACATAAAAACAAATGTTTAAAGGAAGTTAGGCCTGAAGCTTACTTGATCCTTGAACCTTAAAGTTCTAGGTAGGATAAATAAGAGAAATGAGAGCATCCTTTCTTCTTCCTTAAAAAGATGACTTGCAGTCAAAATACTGAAATAAGAGAAATAGCAGAAAGACAACCTGGGATTTGGTTAGATTTCCTTTTAAAAGCCACCTCTGACACTCAGTAACTATGTAGTCTTGGGCAAGTCCCAACCTTTCTTGGGCCTAGCTTCCTGAGATATAAAATGCAGATAATAAGATCTCTTGGATCTACCTCCTGGGGTTGTTGAGAAGGTCAAATGAGCTTATAATATAAATTGTTTTGCAAACTTCAAAGTCCTATATACTTGTTGGTTATTATTACAATTTGCCATTACTACATGCCTGTTGTTTTCTACAATCTCTAGCCTCCTGATAACAACCCCCAAAGTCCTAATACTAAATACTAAAATATCCCACAGAGACATGCTCTCAATTTAATCAAGGATCAAAAATCCAAACTCATATTTGCTTCCTGCAGCTATCATCGATAAGTTCTTTGGAGAAAAGCAAAGTATATGAATTCACACTAATATGTAACTGACTGATAGCTACTCAATCAAAAGATTGCATATTTAGAGTTAGAAGTGACTTTAGAGATAATCCAGCTGAGGAGTTCTTAATCTTTGTGTTGTGGACTCTTTAGATAGTTTGAGAAAACTTGTGGACCCCTTTTCAGAATAACATCTTTATTGCTTTTTTTCCCCTAGGCAATTGGGGTTAAGTGACTTGCCCAAGGAAGTGTTTAGTGTCTGAGGGTGGATTTGAATTTGGGTCCTCCTGACTCCATGGTCAGTACTTTATCGATTATACCATCTGGCTGCCCCCCAGAATATTTTTAAATGAATAAAATAAAATATGCAGAATGGTAAAGAGAACTAAATTATATTGAAATCATTCATGTATTACAAAAACCAATTTGTGGAGCCCAGAATAAGAATTCCAGAATTCTAGTTCAATTCTCTGACTTTATATGAGGAAACTGAAGCGCAGAAAAATAAAATGTCATAGCCCAGGCCATAGGGAATAAGTGGCGAAGCTGGAAATTGAACCAGCTCTTTGGACGAGGCTGAACACCTGTTTTCATGGCACGATGCTCTTTCCTGCAGGTATCTGTATTTGTCTTTCCAAACTTAGGCAAGGATTTCAGGCAATGATAACAATGAACTTAAAAAGCTCTATTGAAACCAATAACCTCTGAGGTCACGTTCAATTCTGAGAGTCTATGAGTCAGACCGTGTAGGGGAAGATACTTTGGGGCAACTATTAATAGAGAGGAGAGCTCCACAGGGAGTCTGGACTAGACCTACAGCTATCCTAAGCTATTCCTGCTTTTATTAATTTCTCCTCTTCCTCTTCTGAACTCAAAAGGTCTCTAAAAGCTCACCTGGCTTTTTTTATAATGGCTCCCAAACAGCTGACCACGGGCAGGGGGCAGAGCTTTAATAGGGTAAAGAGTGACTCTATATTACTTAATAATCCCAAGGGATACATCTTCTGATTCTTTCTAAGGATAGAATTATGTCTGGGGGGCTAGTTCAGAGGGGAGAGCATTTTCTCCCACATCCCATATAAATACATATGTTGATCCCTAAAGGGATAAGCTGGACAGCTTTGCTCTTGGATACTTCATACTTGGCTATGCCAAGTGCTCAAGTCACTAAAATCTCTGTGTCACCATTAGCCCCATATCCCAACTTGTAATAATGCATCTACTTCATTACTTCAGCAGGGGCTCAAATATCCTAATACCAGTGCCCTGATCTATAAGAACCATATGTGTTTGTCTAAAGCAAAGCTTCTTAAACTATTGATTTCAACCCCATATGGGATTGTGTAACTGAATTTGGGGGTTGCAAAAAAACTGGTAATAGTAAAAGGTTTCTGAATGAATGTTCTACAATCTCCGGTATCAAACATTCTGCCAAGATTTAAGTCTTTAAGTTAAAAAAAAAAAAGCAATTAGGGACAGCTAGAGGGCATAGTGAATAGAGTAGTGATTTTAGAGTCAGGAGGACTAGAGTTCAGATCCAGTCTTAGACACATAAAACTTCTTAGCCTGAGCAAGTCACCTAACCCCAATTGCCTTGCCAAAAAAAAAAAAAAGACAAAAACCAAAGAAACTCAAAACACAAGCATATCCATTTCATTAGTATGCAAATTTGCTTTCAAATTTAACTAATGGTAAAATTATATGAATATCAAAAATTTTTGAAATTGATTTATTATTAGCAAATGGTTGATTTGTAAATTTATTTTATATACCTATAGACCCACAGTCACATAAAAATTTCTTGGGTGAAAAGGAGTCACGAGTGAAAAAGGTTAAGAAGCCCTGATCTAAACTAAGCAGTGGGTGACGGTGTGTATTCTTTATATTGGACTTTGGGCATTTATTTCTTGAAATTACGAGGATTTTCTCTGGTGATGAAATGCTTAGGATTAAATATGGCTGAGGGTGGGCTCAAATACTCTGGAGGTGGTCATCCCAAGGTTGGGTCCCTGTGGCGAGAAGCCCATTTTGCCCTGATTTAAGTAATTTCTCAGCTAGACTTCCAGGGTCTGGAATTCCAAAACCATGGCTGACTTTTCTGAAAATTCAGTGGAAAATTCGAGCCTTGATGTCATTTGTGTTTTACCAGAAAAACACTAATTTTAACCTGGAAAATTACATACCTATATAGATTTCTCCACATAAAATATTTCCACATTATATTTGACTGGGGTATGTGCCAAATAACAGCCCTGGAAGGCATACACACATAAACTGATTTAAATTTGGCCAAGGACAAGTAAAAATGTGTTGAATAGGCTCCTTCTGTTCCCTAAGATGGCTCAATGAAAGATTGGAAAGAGCCTTAAACAGCTGGACAGCTTTCTTCTTTTTTTTTTTTATCGAAGAACTAAAAAAGTAGCAAGCAGAAAACCATTAATTCCAGATTTTTTTGTATTCCATTCATTTCCCATTTAGCATGGACATACTATGGGCCAAGCAATGTGCTAGGCACTGGAGATATAAAGATAAAACAAAAGCATCCCTAAATTTTGGGGTTTGGGAAGGGAAAGAATAAGATTAGGAGTGAAAGGGAGATAATACACAAACTATTCTATGGGTCAAAAGTAGAACTCAATGCTACCAAAAAAGATATCGTTATAATGCTTGGTACATCCTTTTTTCTCCTAACCCTTCCCAGCCAAAAGGATTTCTTTCCACACGATAAAGAAGACTGTAAATGAAAATTAACAAGGCAGGTGGCATTGGAGACTAAAATTTACAAGAAATGCCTGCAGCAAGACATTGGGAGCAGGCACGGAGAGGAGCACAGTGTACCACTTGGATAACCTAGTTAGACACATTGGGAGATGAATTGCTATTATTCTCTATGGAGGACCAGATGGGATTGTGGAGAGAATGAGTGAGAAAGCCTTTATTTGAATGTCTCTCAGGATTCAGTGGAATACCAGCACTGGTAAGAATGCTGAGATGAATCATAGCATTTCTTCTGGGAAGATGGCAAAGGAGGGGGTCCCTTCCACTAAACTTTTACAGAAGGTCATTGCTAACCCAAGCTTTTTTTTAAATGTGGGTAGACATTAGCCAAATCCAATGTCATCTCCTCTTTGAAGTAAGACTTTTCTGACCCCCCAGGCAAAAGCTCACAGAATCCCAGGTCCCCTTTAAAAAACCTCAAAAGCCATCTGTAGCATAAGATCATAGAAGTCATAGACTCAGCTAAGTGGTTCAGTGTTAGGGCCCTGGTCCTGAGGTCAGAATACCTGAATTCAAATCTGGCTTCAGAATGGCAAGTCACTTTATCTGTACAATGGTAATAACAATAGTTCTTACTTCCCAAGGTTGTTGTGAGGAGCAAATGGGGTAATAATCGTAAAGTATTTAGCACAGTGCATAACTCACAGTAAGCACGCTATAAATATTAGCTATTATTATTAGTCATTATTTATTTGCATATTTAGTATTTATCTCTATGGTGTTTATCTGTTATATCTGCTATTTATTAGTATGTGCTATTTATCATATATACTATTTATCTTTGCATATGCACTGTTGTTGGGAGGAGCAAATGGGATAATAATTGTAAAGTGTTTAGCACAGTGCATAGCATGTAGTAAGCACTCTATAAATATTAACTATTATTAGCCATTATTTACTTATTTAATATTTATTTCTATGACACCTGTTACATTTGCTATTTCTCATATATTTCTCATATATACTATTTATGTCTATATATTCACTGTCTTGTAAGGAACAGATGGGATAATAATTATAAAGTGTTTAACATAATGCATAATGTAGTAAGCACTCTATAAATGTTAACTATTATTATTAGTCATTATTATTTATTTATATATTTAATGTTTATCTCTATGATATTTTTCTATTATATCTGCTATTTATCAGTACATGCTATTTATTACATTACATATTTATGTCTACATATGCACTGTTCTGAGGAGCAAATGGGGAAATAATTGTAAAGTGTTTAGCATAGTGCATAACACATAGTAAGCACTATAAATATTAATTATTATTTATTTCATACTTAACATTTATCTCAAAATCTGCTATTTATCTCCATAATGCTATTTATCATATATGCTATTTATCTCTCTATATATACTTTTTATCTATTTATTACATATGCTATTTACCTATGTATTATATATGCTGTTTTTCTATATACATATAATGTCCCCTATAGAGTATAAGTATTTTGAGTATAGGAACCATTCTCATTATTATCTTTGTAACCTCAGGACCTGGCACCCAGTAGTCTGTAAATGTTACAAACACATTATTTTTATTTTTTTTTAATTTTATTTTATTTGCAAAACATATGTATGGGTAATTCTTCAACATTAACCCTTACATAGCTTTTTGTTACAGATTTTTCCCCCCAGCTCCCCACCCCTCCCCTAGATGGCAGGATATCCACTACGTGTTAATTATGTTAAAATAGTTGGCAAATCGAATATATGTATACATATTTCCAAACTTATCATTGTTGTGCAAGAAAAATCGTATCTACACGAAAGACATATCAGATAAAGGAAACACAATGTAAGCAAACATCAATCGAGAGTATGAGAATGTTATGCTGTGGTCCACATTTCACATCCTTCTCTCTGGGTGTATATGGCTTTCTTCATTGAACAATTGGAATTGGTTTGAAACATTTCATTGTTGAAGGGAGCCATGTCCATCAGAACTGATCATCATATAGTATTGTTACAAACAAATTCTTGTTGAATTGAATCAAAGAGTTTCTCCTGAACAGCATGTGGGGATTAAGTGGCTTCTTTTTTGTTAAAGACACATCCTTATTCTCATGACTTTATAAAACAAAAAAAAAAATTCCTCTCATTTTACCTCATCTATCAAACTGCTCTATGCTGCATTGTGTATCTACAATATGCTACGAAAGAATAAAACAGAGTTTGAAGTGCCAGAAGCTGGTATAAATGGATTCAAATCAATGCAAATATGCAAACCTCTTTGGGAAGGCAAGCTGTGTATACAAACATGATACAAATTATAAAAGGAGACATAAGAAAATCACAAAGTACAAGGAGATCAGAGATAAAGAGAGCATTTTCCATAGTATATAAAGGAAGACTTTATAAGAAAGATGGCATCTGAATGGGATTGGAGGATGGGTAAGGTGTGAACCAGAAGAGATGGAGGAGATGGAATTCCTGACTGATTTCAATCTTTTTTGCCCAAAGAATCCCACCATCTGCAGGGTCCAGAGGATAAAACTGGCTTCTAAAACAAGAGAAGGAGAGAAAAGGACTTGTTTGCCCCATGGGATTAAGCTCAAAAATCCAGTGATTTCTCCTTGAAGGAGGAGAACTAAAGAACCCTCCGTATCATAAGAAGGCAACTAGTAAGGACTTCAATCCACCCATTCAGCATGCAAATATGGAGGACCTACTATATATTGAACATTATGTAACAGACTAAAAGAGATACAAAGTTTGCAAAACACACTATTCCAATACTTGCTGAGCTTTATAGACCGACAAATGTAAAACAATGTAGATATGAGAGACATGGAATAAAGGGAAGATATTTCTCTTACTACTGTTTCTTCTCCATCCTTTGCAACAGAAATACACTTCAGACTTCTGAGTCAAGTGTATCTATATTTTTTTCTAATTCAATTCTTTCATTCAATAAACATTTCATTCTTTACTAAGTGAAACATTGGAGGAAAGGAGGTTTACAAAGATAAATGAGATACAACACTTGTTCATAAAGTGTTTATAATCCTCAATGTGCTAAATACTATTGCAACTAGGATTGTGTGTTTGTAGTAGGGAAGCTAGGATGATGGAAGTTGTGGGAAAACTGCATTTGTATGTAAGATCGAGGAACTGTTCATGGAAGAAGTGGAACATGAGCTGGTTCCTTGAAGGAGCTGAATCCCTTGATGACCTCTTTATACTAGCCAATATAATCCTATGTTATGAACAAGCACAAAACTTTATAAACCCCTTCTCAGAATGAAGTTATTAAATGCAAAAAATCAAGTGCATGGGATTACTAACTATATTCAAATACAATTATATACATATTTTAAAGTTCCCAACCCCAGATTAAGAACTCCTGATCTAGAGCAGGACTTTAGAACCAGAAGATACCTTGGAAAGTATCTAATTTAATAGTTTCATTTCACAGTTAAAGAAAAGGAGAGTGAAAAGTTAAGCAATTTGCACTCAAGCCCAAGATGGCAGAATCATGCCCAGAGTTCAGGATAGAACACTTTTCCTTTATTTTATGCTTCTTCCCTTGTAGTTCTTATGCTTAAATGTAGCCCAAATGTAACAGAAAATGATCCCAAAACTGTGGCATGGTTTAGGAAACAATCTAAATTCCCTTTCTCTCTCACATACTGGGCAAAATAGATGATGGGGGGGTGTCACTTAATGAAGATTGGCTGGGTTCAGAATTTCAGAGTTGGTATGAGTTATCACCTCCCACTTATCAGATTAGACAGAAAAGGGAAATGATAAATACTGGATGGGATGTGGAAAAAATAGGGACATAAATGGAATTGTGAACTGGTCCAGCCATTCTGGAGAGCAATTTGGAACTTTGCCCAAAGGGCTATAAAGCTGTGTATACTTTTGATCCAATGGTGTCACTACTGGATCTGTAATCCAAAGAGATAAAAAGAAAAGGAAAAAGGTCTTATTTATATAAAAAATATCAATAGCAGTTCTTTCTGTAGAGGTAAAGAATCGAAAATCGAAAGGATGTCCATAAATTGGGGAATGGATGAATAGGTTGTGGTATTATGATTGTGAAAGAATACTATTGTGCTATAAAAATGGATATTAGGATGGTTTCAGAAATCTCCAAGAAAACTTCTGTGAATTCATACAAAGTGAAATGAGCAGAACTAGGAGAACATTGGATACAGTAACAGCAATATTGTAGGGATGATCAAGTGTAAAAGAATTACTCTGGTCAATACAATGATTCAAGCTAATTCTAAAGGACTCATAATAAAAATACTATCCACTTCCAGAGAGAGAACTTATAAATTCTGAGGATACACTGAAGCATATTTTTTCCACTTACTTTGTTTTTCTTCCTTTTTTTGCTCCCCCCTCCAAACATGGCTAATAAGGAAATATGTTTTGCATGACTTCACATGTACAATTATGATTATGTTGTTTGCATTCTCAATGGGTAGGTGAAAGAGGGAGAGAGGTTTTTAAAAAAAATTTTAAATGAATGTTAAATGTAATTGAAAAAATAAAATATTATTCAGAAATAGAAAAAAAAGTGAAATAGAAAACCTGGGTTAATGACCTAGCTTTACCACTGATCAGCTGAATGATTTTGGCAAAATCCCTTTCCTTCTCTGAAGTTCTACTTTCTTCGCCTGCAAAATAATTATATTTGTATCTCAAAATATGACTATGAGGTTTGAATAAAATAATGCCATTTAAGGAAGACAAAAAATAAAATGAGCATTAAAAAGAAAAAAAAACTAAATAACTGTACTTCAAAACATACACACACCAAAAAATGGGGGAGGGAAAGAATATCAGAGTTAGGAAATGAGAGGTCACTTAGTCCAGTCTGCATCTTAATAAGATTTACAACATATCCAATAAGTGGGCATCTAGCCTTTGCTCAAAAAATTCAAATGGTACAAACAGAACATGTCAAGAATGTGGATTTTGAATGAATGAATGTACTTGGAGATTTTAGAAACTGTGTGGTCAGCAAGGAGGAGGTTACAACAAGACTTCTTAAATAAAACTGTTTATCTTGTAAAGTGTATGAGTGTGTGTGTGTGTGTGTGTGTGTGTGTGTGTGTGTGCGTGTGTGTAAGAGAAAGAGAGAGAGAGAGAGAGAGAGAGAGAGAGAGAGAGAGAGAGAGAGAAAGTGCCAAGTGGATAGATTTGGCAACTTCCTGTGAAAGGGTCAGCATCTACTTGGAGATTTCACGTCTGGGACTGCAGATAGGGAAAAGAATAATAGATATTTTACTACTGTGATAAAGAAATTGGTTGGCATTCCCTAGTGGATAAATGGTCAAAGGATATGAATACAGAATTATAGAATGCGAGGGCTGGAAGAGATTTCAAAGTCATCCACTCCAACCCACACCCAAATGTACTTGTCTATATAACATAGTGACAAATAGTCCTCCAGCCTCTACTTGAGGACATCCAAGGTTGGGAAAACCACCCACCTCTCATGATAACACATTATATTTCGGAATAGCTCTAATTACTTAGAAGTCTTTCCTAATATCATGCCTAATTTTGCCTTTTTGTATCTTCTACCAATTCTATCCTCTGAGGTTTATCAGAACCCTCCTCCTCCACATGATGCTCTCATATCTACTCTGAGCCTTCTCTTCTTCAGGCTACAAATTCCCAGTTCTTTTAAGCAATCCTCATACAACACAGACTCAGTGCTTGTGCTATTCTCATTGCCTTCCTCTGGAAACGTGCCAGTTTACCAGTGCTCATCTGAATTAATGAGGCCTTACAGAAAGGAACACAATTCTGTCTGATGAGGGCATGGTACAATGGAACTATCCTTTTCCAGTGATTTCAGGAAATTATGTCTCTCTCCTAGCCAAAGATGACATTAAGGTTTTGTTGTTATTTGGCTACTATGTCATCCTGCTGACTCATATTGAGCTTGTGGTCCACTAAAAACTCCAGATTTTTCCCCCGGGAAATCTGCTGTGATCACGCCTGCCCCACTTAGTAGTCATGAAATTGATTTTAGAACAGCACGTTAATAGGCTCTTTTTGGAGAACTCTCTGGAAGCACATTATAAGAGTTACAAAAATAATCATATTTTAAAAAATTTTCCCCAACTAAAAGAATACTCCCCCCATTAGAATGTGAGCTCCATGAATGCAAGAATGGTGTTTATATCCCATGGCAACATGGTTTAGACCCTAATACTGTTTAACCCCAGGGCTGAGAACAGAATTTACCAAGTGAGCAACTACTTTCATTACTGATATTATTAGAGGACATTCTGTCCCCCAAAGCCTCTTACCTTTCTTAATGTGCTTCTTGTTGGCAACTGAATAGTTTTGAAAAGTTTAAATTAAGTGGTTCTGGGCTTTGATCCTGTGGGTTCCCAGGAGACCATGAAGTTATTTTAAGAGCATTTCCAAACACAAGTGCACCTGTGTCTGGCACTTAGTAGGTATAGGGTAAATGTGGCTTAATAAAACTGAATGACCTATTAATTCTATTATAAGGAAAAACACCATGAAAGTGTTACCTAAAAGGAAAAAAATCCCTGTTCAAAGACAGTAGCATTATTTGTAATCACAAAACTTTGGAAACAACCTAACTATCCAACTGTTAAGAATGGCTGAACAAACTAAAGGATGGCAATGTCTTGTAGAAAAAAAGAAGTTTAGAGATAGAAAGACCTTGGTGATCATCTAAACTAATCAGATCTTTAAACTAAAGCCTTGCAAGGTAAACTGACAAGGTCATGACAAAAGTAAACAGTAGAATCGAGGTTCTCTGCTACCAAGTCCAGAACTCCCCACAATGCAATTAAGAAAGACAAATAATGAGGAGATGTATAAAAATAATATTCAGTAAAGATAATAGAACAAGAAGGCCAGTATATACACCTCCCACCTACAAGAAAAGCATGGGCACAAATTCAGAGGTGACTGCCTAAGCAAAGACAATGGAAGGGAACTCAGAAGGAGGGAGGGAGTTGTAACCGATATGTTCTCCTAAATCTCTGTGTATTGGAGGCCAACTTTTTATGTTTAAAAATAGTTACAAATGAAAGTTTAATTCATTTTGTTATTGTTTAAAGTTATGATCACAATAAATTACTCACTTAAGAAAACAAAACAAAACACGGAAGCTGTTCAGCAGACCAAGATGACCCAGGATGAGGCTGCACCTGCTGGAGACATTCATTCCTCAGGCAGTGAAAGACTGAGTGGATGGATTTCAGGCCCATGTTGATATCTATTAATTCTTTACCAATAGTATAATGGATCTAGCACTGAGTTCTCTGAGAAAAATCATCCCCTTCTTTGGTGTTCCCTATCAACCCATGCCTTAGAGTGTTAAAGATTTGGGATTTACCAAGTTCACAACTATTTTCATTACTGATATTCCTTGGGGACCTTTTGTCACCTTCTCCAAAATGTCTTTCTCTGTGTGCTCCTATGTTCGTTGCAAATGAACAGTTTTGAAAAGTTTGGGCTGTGATACTGTGAGTTCCAGGGGGCCATGAAGTTATTGTAATGATATTCTCAAACACAACTGGAGCAAGAATTGTTATTTTCATAGGATCGTTGCTTGAAATCTTGAAGGGTCCTTGGAAGCTATGTAATCTACTCTCTGCTTTTTCTGTTATTGTTGTTGTTGAGTTATTTCATTACCATCTTATTCTTCTCTACCCCATTTGGGGCTTTCTTGGCAAGGATACTGAAGTAGCCTGTCATTTCCTTCTCCAGCTAATTTGGCAGATGGGGAAACTGAGGCCCTCAAGTGTCTGAGGCCAGATTTGATGTCAAGTCATCCTGACTTGAGCCCTCTATCCATTTTGCCACCTAACTACCCCACCTCCCTTTATAGTTGAGTAAACTGAGGCCCAAAGAAGTGAATTAACTTGTCCAGAATCCCATAGGTGGTTAAGTTTCAGAGGCAATATTGGAACCAACTTCTTCTTGATTTCAAGCCCAGAATTTTATTCACTGTGTCAAACTATTCTTATAAATCTAATACATTATAAATTAGAAACAATCTAATACATCTTAGACCAATTATATAATTAGTCTATTTTAATGTTTAACATTTGTATCAATGCTGGTATATTTAATAAAATACAAATGTACTTTAAAAAAAGCATCACTCAAGTCAGAGTAGCATTTTGCCATTAAGTATTATCTGAATTATTGAAGATTACTAAAATTTTGTGTGAGTCTATGAAATGTTCTGATGTTAAAATAGATCCCTATGTATTTATCCATAGTGTCCCTGAATATGACACTCATATATGTGTATGCTTCTCTTTTCAAGATGTATGGGGCCATATTGTCTCTTGCCAGAAGGGTGACATCTAAAATCTCCAACTCTTTTGGTTTTTTTAGGTTTTATTGAGAAGCCTCAAACCCTAGTGCACTATAATACTTTTTTGCAATACAGAGAACAGCTGATATTTAGAGCAACTGGGAACAGTTGTCTTCTTCAGAATGATTTAGGCTGCTCTAGACCAGAGCTTCTTAAACTTTTTGCACTTGTGGCTACTTTTCACTCAAGAAATTTTCGTGATCCTGGGTCCATAGGTATATAAATTAAGTTTACATATCAAACATTTATTGATGATAAAATAATAATTTTGCAACCCCACATTTAATTAAGAACCTGGGCCCTAGAAAATACATAGCAACATATTCTAATTCTGTGAATATTGCCATGTAGGACTTTTTTTTTTTTTTTTTTTTTTTTTGCTGAGGCAATTGGGATTAAGTGACTTGCCCAGGGTCACACAGCTAGGGAATGTTAAGTGTCTGAGACCAGATTTGAACTCAGGTTCTCCTGACTTCAGGGCTGGTGCTCTATCCACTGCGCCACCTAGCTGCCCCACCATGTAGGACTTTTAAAAGTTAGATGTATCTTGAATTTGTGACAAAAATCTCATCTCAGTGATTTCTTATGAGCTAAGTTGCCAATTTTTAATAATAGCACATTTAGTGATTTGAAAAGTATTATATAATAAGTGAGCACTGTCAAAATTAAGCAGATTTGTGTTGTGTTAATTTATAAGCATGGAGGATTTGCAGAAAGTCATGAACAACAACCACCCAGGATAAGAAAGCAGTGACAATAGATAAGGTATACCAACATAGAGGCTGGTGATAACTGATTATACACAGCATTTTAAAGTCTGCAAAGCACTTTGTATATGCAATTTTGTTAAAGATAACACAAGATTATCTACCTTGTTAGTAGTTGTAAGATATTAGTGTGTCCATTTCAGAGATTAGGAAAATCAGACTTAAGTGGGTTAAATGATTCAGCCATAGTCACATGTAAAATGAGTCTGGGATGCATCACTCAAACACAATTCTTCCCAGCTCCCATTCCAGTGCTAGGGCCACTATTCTAAACTGCTGGAAGTGTCGCTACTAGTTCATCCCACAGAGTTCATAAAAAAGGGAAAAGGACCCACACATGCAAAAATGTTTGTAGCAGCTCTTTTTGTGGTGATAAGGAACTGGAAACTGAGTGAATGCCCATCAGTTGGAGAATGGCTGAACAAATTATGGTATATGAATGCTATGGAATATTATTATACCATAAGAAATGATAAGAAGATGATTTTGGTGAGTCCTGGAGAGACTTACATGAACTGATGCAAAGTGAAGTGAGCAGAACCAGGAGAACATTGTACACAGCAACAAGATTATGTGATGATCAACTATCACAGACTTAGCTCCTCTCAGTTGTGCAACTATCCAAGACAATGCCAAGAGATTTGGGATAAAAATGCCATCCACATCCAGAGAGCCTTGTAGACTAAATGTGGATCAAATCACAGTATTTTCACCTTTTGTTTGTTTGTTTGTTTGCTTTTTCTTTCTTGTATTTTTTCCCATTTGGCCTGATTTATTTTGTACATCATGACAAATATGAAATATGTTTAAAAGTATTGTACATGTATAACCTATATCAGATTGCTTATTGTCATGGGGAAGGGAGGAAGAGAGAAAAATTTGTAATGCAAAATCTTACAAAAATGAATGCTGA
Source organism: Myrmecobius fasciatus (assembly GCA_023553655.1). Classification (NCBI taxonomy): domain Eukaryota; kingdom Metazoa; phylum Chordata; class Mammalia; order Dasyuromorphia; family Myrmecobiidae; genus Myrmecobius; species Myrmecobius fasciatus. Next base: position 37,115 of record JAJPUD010003989.1, read on the forward strand.
AAACTCTATTTACATGTATTTGAAAATTGAGAAAAAAATAAACTGCTGGAAAAGGTGGTGGAGAGAAGATAGATTCAAACTTATGACTCAACCAGTTTCTAAATACATTTTTTGCTGCCATTTTAATCGCAGTATGAGAAAGACCAGAGCTTTCAACTTTTGCCATCCTGAGATACTTAACTCCGACATTACTTCATCTCTAAAAGATAAAACAGTCCACATTTCCATTCTATCAGAAAGGGAAAGTTTTATCAGTTTTCTTTTGTTTTCTTTATTTCTTAAGTTTAATGATCAGGCTCCTGACTGCTATCTAGGTATGATTCATGAGGGATTTGAACCAGGGAAAAGTGATGGTAATGCAAAGGGGGTGGGAACTAGGGGAATTAGGAGGAAGGAAAGAACTAGAAAAATAAGCCAGCAGTAAGGTGTATGCTACTCCAGTCTTTGGGGATTCATTGTCTTAATGAGCTACACTTGATCTCCAAAAAGTCATGACCTCTGCTTTGAGAAACACCAATACAAAGTACTTTTACTCTGAGGAACTCAAAAGACCAATAAAGTACACCTAAAAATAAAAACCATGTTTTGACTTGTTTTTGGTACAGTATAATTTAATTTTTAAAGAATCTCAAAAGAGGTAGGTAAGGAGTCAGTTTTGGAGTTAGAAAGACTTATCTCATACTTGTGTGAGCCTGGGCAAGTGACTTAATCTCTTGGTGCCCTAAGCAACCCTTTAAGACTCTACTTTGCAGATTGAGTTAGAGATCTATGTTTGCCAGAGAGGTTCTTCACCAGGAATTACTTATATCTATTAATAAATCAAGTAATAAGCATTTATTAAAGGCTTAGTATGTATCAAACACTGGGGAAACTAAGAAAAAAAACAAAACCATTTTTTTTCTTCAATGAGCTTACATTCTATCAAAGTCTGGGCAAAAAGGAAAGGAAAAGAAAGGAAAAAAAGAAAAGGAAAAGATAACAAAAGAAAAGAAAAGAAAAAGGAAGAAAAAATTAAATCAATTTTAAGTCACATGTTTACTCTCTTCACCTCTCCCATTCATATCTATAATATCCAATCTTCACTGGGTTTTTACATTTAAAGCTTCAGTCCTGAGGTTCTAAAAACTCGAGAGCCATAAATTCTGGGAAGTTAGGGTTAGATCCTTAACTCATTATTCTTTTCCATGTTGTGGTAGTAGAAGGGTTGTTTCTTCTCTAAAGATGTGACCCAGTTAATGCAAGTCTTGGCTACTATCCAATATCACAACATGAAATATTTAAAGTTTCATCACCATTCTCTAATATTACTCAGTATGCACAATTCAAATCAATTCAATTCAAAGGACATCTATTATGTGCCTACATTAAGCCAAGTACTGAACTAAGCACTAAGGATACAAAAATGGAAGAAAAAAATGACACAATCCATGCCTTCAAAGATCTTATCTATCAAAAGAAATACACTACATATTGTAACTTATAATATAGAAGGAAAAGTAATGAATTTGGAATCAGATAACATATTTAACTTGGGGTTCTATACTCTGTGTCACTGGGCAAGTCCCAAACTCTATGGTCCTCAATTTCCTAAAGAAAAAGCTAGAATTTCCAGCTAAATCACTCTAGATAAATTTGAGGGGGGGAAATGCCATCAATTGGGGTATAGCACTATGCTATGAAGACTAAGGATTGATTAAAGGAAATATTTTCTACCTTCTATTCTCAAGCAAATTTTAAAGTGAGGATCAGTTACCTAAGTTTCCACTCATTTTAATGCAAACTTCCCCCCCCAAGGGGCTATTTTTTATTTTCAACATTCTTTCTTTTTAAATTGTGGGTTCCAAATTTTCTCATCCCCTCCTACCTTCACTGAAAAGGCAGGCAATATATCAATTATAAATAAGAAATCATTCAAAACTATTTCTATATTAGCCATATTTTTTATAATAGCTTTTTATTTTTCAAAAGATAGTTTTTAACATTCGCCCTGCAAAAACTTGTGTTCCAAATTTTTCTTCCTCTCTTTCCCTTCTTCTAGACAGCAAATAATCTAATATAGGTTAAACATATGCAAATCTTTTAAATATTTCCACATTTATCATGTTGCACATGAAAAATCAGATCACAAAGGAAAAAAAATGAGAAAGAAAAAAAATAAGCAAGCAAACAACTACAACAAAAAAGGTGAAAATACTATTTTGTGATTCACATTCAGTCCCCATAATTTCTCTCTGGGTGCAGATGGCTCTCTCCATTACAAGTCTTTTGGAACTGGCCCAAATCACCTTAGTGTTGAAAAGAGTCAATGATCATCGCATAGTCTTGTTGTTGCTGTTTATAATGTTCTCTTGGTTCTACTTTACTTCACTTAGCATCAGCTCATGGAAGTTTTTCCAAGCCTTTCTGAAATCATCGTTTCTTACAGAACAATAATATTCCATTACATTCATATGTCATAACTTAATCAGCCATTCCCCAAACAATAGGCAAACCACTCAATTTCCATTTCTTTGCCACTACAAAAAGGGCTGCAACAAACATTTTTGCAATATGGGTCCTTTCCCCTTTTTTAATGATTTCTTTGAGATACAGACCCACTAGTGGCATTGCTGGATTAAAGTGTATGCAGTTTGATAGCCCTTTGGGCATAGTTCCAAATTTCTGTCCATAATGGTTAGATCAATTCACAACTCCACCAACAATGTATCAGTGTCCCAGTTTTCCCACATCTCCTCCAACACTCATCATTATCTTTTCCTGTCATCCTAGTCAATCTGAGAGGTGTGAAATGGTACCTCAAAGTAGTCTTAATTTGCATTTCTCCAATCAATAGTGATTTAGGGCATTTTTCAAATGATTAAAAATATTAGCCATATTTTTTAAAAATAAGAAAAAGAAAATGAGGAAATTATACTTCAATTTAATTTAACTTCCTTTTGCATATTGTCTTCCAGGCTCAACATATCTGATTAAATTTGGACATGAACATGGTTGAGTATCAATACAAAAAATAAAAAAAAAACTTATCATCATATACTTTTAAGGTCTGCAAGGAGTTTTTCATGCACTGTCTCATTTGATCCTCTCAATAATCCTGAGAGGTAAGAGCAGTTACTATTCCCACTCTACTGAGAGATTAAACATTTGCCATGGGCAACACAGGCCATAAGTATCTGAAACATGATTCGAATCCAGGGTTTCCTGCCTTCAAGTCTAGTGCCCTATCCATACTGTAGCCGTGCCTCATTAGCCTTCACTATCTTAGAAAGTAGTCAGGAAACCCCATTGGGAAAGATCTGCAAATGTTGCAGTGCCCCAAACTGTCTACAAAATTGGTCAATGGGTTAGAAAGACTACTCTTAATCATGGAATGATTATGGAAGAATCATAGGCAGATTACTCTGGGTTACAGAACCTTCTGGTCCCAGAAATAAATATTCACTACCATTTGGTTGAGCGGGCTTAAAATTATCCTTCCATTTTTTAAACCTTTTAACCTCCCTAAGATGACTTCAGTCCTTCCAGAATTTTCAAGCCTTTTGCATGGGACGGTTTGAAATACTTTTTGAAAAATTAAAATAAAACTAAACTAAACAGGAGAACCAAAGAAGCCCTGCATGAGACAAAATCTCAAGTCACAGCAAAGCATTCAATGGAGACAGTCTTATGTGTGCTGTTACCATAAAGAGAAGGGAAGCCTTGGATCTCCCAACCCATTGGCAAACAAAGGAACTCCAATTGTCTGGGCACACTATCTGCCAAGTAAATCACTATTCATTTCTTCTTTCTAACCTATTGATCTGCTAGAAACACAGTCAGAATTGCTGATGAAATTGCAGAGCCCAATAAAGGAGTTTGGCTTATTCATTCCTCGTCTTTCAAGCCCAGTGAAATTTCCAAAGTGGAAGCTGTTTTACATTTGTGTTAGCATTTTAAATACCACAAGACACCAAGGGGCAGTGTGCAGAGACTCCTTCTTCCAACCACCAAGGACTTACCAAATAAATTTAAGGGAACTGCTAGAGATTAATATGGAGATTCATAGATTTTCCCAGTATTCCACAGGTGGCTAGTATCAGAGACAGGATCTAAGGATTACTCCTCACCAAGCATTTTAAATACAGAAGCTAAAAATCCCTTCTGAATAGCAGTGTTTTATGATTGGTGTCATATAACTGAAGAATATTTTGTGGGATTTTTTTAAACTAGTTTGAATTTTCATTCCAAATTTCAAAAAGATGAAGAGACACTTTGGGCTAAAATTAAGTAAGCTCAGTTAAATGCTTCTATATATAAGATGAACAAGCTCCTATTGGCATGTATTTCATTTCAAGATACTAGGATTTTGTTCTTGCATTTGCTAATAATTGTTTAATTTGATATTTAAAATATGCCATACATTCAGGTAGATGAAATGAGTTAACTATTTAGGTGATACACATGATATAGACAGATTAGTATAATATTCCATGATATAATTTTCCATTCAGAAAATATCTTTTGGGATGCTTTGTTGAAAACTACTTAGGATCCTGGACTTGAATGTGGAAATGACTATAGAAGTTATCTTATCTAATTCTTTAATTTTACAGATCAGGAAGGTGAAGATCAGCAAGTCTAAATTATTTGCTTAGTCACACAGTTAATAAGCTTCAGAAACAAGATTTAAATTCAAGTTGTTCTCCAAGAATAATTTTCAGTGACTTTCTTTCCTTTGTGCTTTCTTAGTGAAAAGACAATATTTTAATGTACACTTAAATAATATAGAGCAGTGACATGGCATAGAATATACTGGCTGTAGATCCATGAAGACATGCATCTACAGGCTCTGTGAATAATACTAAGTGACTTAGCCTCTTAGTGTCCCAAGCAGCTCTCTGAGACTCTTTGTTAAGGATGAATTACTGATAGTTTACATTGGTGGAGAGAGTTGTCACACGAGAAGCCCATGGATTTAAAAAAAAGGGAAAGAAAAAAGGAGAAAGGAAAGGAAAGCAGGAAGGAAGGAAATAAGGAAAAAAGGAAGGAAGTAAGGAGGGAAAGAAAAAGGAAAAGAGAGAGGAAAGAAGAAAGGGAGGAAAGAAGGAAGGAAAAAATGGAGGAAGGAAGAAAGGGAAGGAGGGAAGAAGAAATGGAAGGAGGAAAGGAGGATGGGAGTAAGAAAGAGAGGGAGGAAGGAAAGGAAGGAAGAAGGAAGGGAGGAAGGGAGGAAGGAAAGAAAGGGAAATGAGGAAGGAAAGGGAAGAAAAGGAAAGGAAAGGAAAGGAAGGAGGGAGGGAATGGAGGAAGGGAGGAGGGAAGGGAGAAAGGAAGGAAGGAAGGAGGAAGAAAGGAAGAAAAAAGGGAGGAATGAAGGAAAGAAGGAAGGAAGGAAAGGAAGGAAGAAAGGGAAGGAGAGAGGCAAAAAGGGAAGGAGGAAGGGAGGACAGGAGGAAGAAAGAGAGGAAGGAAGGGAGGGAAAAAGGAAAGGAGGGAGGGAGGAAGGAAAGAAGAAAACAGGAAGGAAGGAAAAAGAGAAGAAGGAAGAAAGGGAAAGAGAGAGGAAGGAAGGAGGGAGGGAGAAAGAGAGGAAAGTAGGAAAATAAATTTAAAATTCAAAGCCCCTAAAATTAAATAAAATAAAAGGCCCCCTTTTTAGAAAACAATAGCTGATTTAAGGCTAGAAGTCCTTTGCATATAACTAGATTCTAATTTAGTTTACAGATATTTTCTCAAAGAGCACTGCTTTTCAGAACTTGTGCACTGTACAAATATGCACAGAACTTCATCAGCCCATATTAAGATGAGCACACAGTGAGCATATTCAAAAGAACACACATGCACATCTGTAATGAGAAAGTAAAATCGGTAATGAGCTTACTCCTGGACTGAATACCACAATGTGATAATATAGGAGTTGCTAGGTTAATCATAACTTTTGAAGGAAGCAGCCCCAGTTGGTCTGTAAGTTTAAATGTATGTATATGCATACATAGAAACCTCTGTGGTTGTGTATGTATGATTGGTTGTTGTCCTTCGCTCTTGAAGAGAACCAAAATGACATCACTATGTCATGAGCCGTGTACAGGGTGTCCACTGTGGTTGATCATACCAGTTTGTGCTCAGGAGTCTCTACCACAGGTCAGGTACCAATAGTCCACAAATTTACGTGCACATATGCACATATACAATGCATACCTGTACTCATGTATGTTTATCAGAATGTGGTTATTTTAGAATAAATCAAATACCTGATAGCTTCATAAGAAGCTCTGATGCTGCTTTGACAGACATATCCCTCCTTAGCCCTTCCTGTGGCTTCATCGTATCCTCGGGGAGGCTGGGGGCTGACACTTCAGATCCTGACCTGAATACATAGCTGGACTGAGGCAAAGTGGAACTTAGAACTTCCTCATCCTTCGGCTCCTCTTTCACTTTCAATGTGAGAGTCATGGGTTCCTTCTGATTTGCCGCTGTCAAGGAAGAGGAGAAAAGTAAAGCTAACAAGCAAACAAATAAAAAGGAAAACCAAAGAAATCCTGGAATTGAATGGGTTGTGAATATCATTTTTTACTGCACACTAGTATTCTGTCACAATCATAAATAATACTACAACTTGCTCATCTATTCCCCAATTGATGGACTTCCCCTCAATTTCTAATTCTTTGACAATAATAAGAACTGTTGTAAATATTTTTGTACAACTAGGTCTCTTCTTTTCTTTGATATCTTTGGAATACAGACCTAGAAGTGCTATGGTTGGGTCAACAGTTTAATAGCCCATTGGACACAGTTCTAAACATAGAATAATGGGGAACCAGAGGAAATCAGGACATAATCATAACAGCCAAATAACATACAAATATATAAAATGTTCCATTAATAGAGGGAGTGGGCAGTATTTTTTTAGTTTTTGGAGATTTAATAATTTCAAAGTTATTGCCCACTCAAAAAAATGGAGGACAAATTCTCTTTGTGTTTCTAGTGGCTTCTTTCCATGTGTGTTCTCAATTTACTTCTAGTCCTAAGAGTCTAAACCTAGGAGTCAAAGATTATGTAGACAATAATCCATATAAGTTACTGTCTGCCTTAAAATATCCTAATGTGTTAATGAGGAATCAATATTAGTAACGATAAAGGAGAGAAGGGCAGTGACAGCATTGAGTAATAAATGAACAAAACAGAAAAGGAAAATAAATATATACTTTATTTATAAGGAAATAAATATCTCATTTATATAATAAAATCTCATCTTTTTAAATGTAGAGGGCATTACTGATCCTCAGTAGTCATAGCATCAGTAGGTCATAAAGAATTTGAATTCTTCTTCTAGAAGTCATATTGTGGTCCACTTTTCGTGACTTGGCCCAATTTATAGACAACACACATTTTCAAAATGTTTAACTGGTAAAGGCCTCATTTCTCAAATGTATAGTCATTTCCCAACTGATAAATGGCTATAGGATAAGGATTGGCAATTTCCAGAAGAAACCAAAGTTATCAAATATAACATCTCTGAAGTATCATCTCATATTTATCAGATTGGTCAACATAACAGAAAAAGAAAATGACAAGTATTGGATGGGATGTGGAAAAACAGGGACATTAATGCACTGTTGGTGAATTTGTGAACTGGTCCAACTATTCTGGAGAACAATTTGGAACTGTGTCCAATAGATTATGAAACTGTGCATACTCTTTGATCCAACAATACCACTACTAGGTCTGTACTCCAAAGATATCAAAGAAAAGGAGAAGAGACCTAGATACACCAAAAATATTTACAGCAGTTCTTATTATTGTCAAAGAATTAGAAATTGAGGGAAGGTCCATCAATTGGAGAATGGATGAACAAGTTGTGGTATTATGATTGTGATTGAATACTAATGTGCAGTAAGAAATGATGAGCAGGATGGTTTCAGAAATACCTGGGAAAACTGATATGAACTCTTACAAAGTGAAGTGCGCAGAACTAGGAGAACATTGCACAGTAACAATAATATTGTAACAATAATTAGCAGTAAAAGACTTAGCTACTCTGATCAATACAATGATTCAAGATAATTCCAAAGGACTCAGGATGAAAAATGCTTTCTAGAGAGAAGTGATGAACTCTAAGTAGATATTGCAACATAGTTTTTTTTTTAACTTTATGTTTCTTCTTTTTCTTTTTCTTTTCTTCTTTTACACCCATATACTTAATTGGAAATATTTTGTGTGACTTAATGTGTATAATTGATATCATGTTGTTTATCTTCTCAATGGATAGGAAAGTCAGTGAACTTAGCGCTATAGTGTCAGAAATTCTCCAATGTGGTCAATCCCATGCAAAGTAGAAAAAAATTGGTAAGCAGGTGAAAGGTAAGATGAAAGGTAAAATCTCTTTTAACTTCATAATATCATTTATAATTTTCAAAGAAATTTTATGGTTGGAAAGTGATACAGGTATGGCTAGTGAATGGAAGGCTAGCCTTAGAATACATTAGACTTAAATCCTTCTTACAAATAATAACTGCATGACTATGAGCAAATCATATTTTTGTACTATACATTAGTACCCCAGGTAATTCCCTAAGACTAAATTAATGAGAATCTCCTCAACCTACTTTATTTGGGGAGTTTTTATACTGAGAAATCATTGGCATGAACCTCCCAATTCCACCCCAAACACTTAAAATGGCTATAAGGGAACTTAGAGGTGACCTAGTCCAACTTGTAAGCAAAAATGTCTTCTATGATATCCCTGACAAGTGGCCAATTAGCTCCTGTTTAACTGATCCCTTGTTACAATCAAGATCCTTAAAACATGCTTGATAGTTTTTTGCTTGGTTTAATAAGACTTGTTTTATTTAATTAAATTTTTTTTGAGGAAGATGTATTAAGACATTGGTGGTTCTTGGTAGATTACTCTTTAGGAGCCCTATTCCAGTTTAACAAATTAAATGAATCATAATATTTTTTAATTATAAAGGGAATCAAACCCCATTCTCAATCCCTAAAACCTAAAGATTGGACTGCAAACTTCTCTTTCTAATTTATTCTCCCAGACTCCCAACGTACAGAAACAGAATGATGATTACTTCTCTGCTTCTCAAGACCAGATTTCTATGCTGAAATGAAATGAGTATTTTAATGAATGAAATGAGTAATAAGTTTCTAAATAACCAGGTAAATTCTGGAGATAAACTCCAAATGAATTAAAGTAAGGATTATTGGAAATACTTGGGGAAGTCAATATGGACATGATCAAAACTTTCAAGATAAAGCTTGAAGCTTTGCAAAGATGGACAACATAGGACACAACTCAATTGTCTTTGGAACCACCACATTTCCCATTAGGCTTTATCACTGTTAATGGAAAAGCTGTAAGTAAGCTTCAAGGAGGACTCTAAAATCCATCCCTCTGGCAACAGTTATCAAAGATATGACTAGGAGGAATAATGTGTCCATGGCAAAATCTTTTTCTTGTCCTGCTTTCCTAAAAGTCTTTTAGAGCTATTATTCTTCTCTGAACTTCATTTTTTTAAAGTAGCAAAATTAACATTTTTACTTTCCTAGTTTCTGCAACATTTTAATAGAGAGGTAATTTGATGGTACAAGAAAATCAGCACCAAAATTTCTTAGAAAGGAAGGGTTTTGTTTTAGTTTTTCTTTTTTTGCCAGATTTACCTAAAATTGCAGCAAAAATTTGCATTTAAGTGCAACCCTCAGTGGAAATTTAGAATGTTTTTCTATCTGAAGAAATGTTCCAAATGTTTTAAAAACTAGACTTTCTAACTATCTAGATCACTATATCATTAATCTATCAATCAATTAAACTTACTATGTTTTAGACACAGGGTGCTAAGTGATGGGAAAAACAAAACAAAACAAAAGCAAAAATCGGCCTGCCCTCCAAAGAGTTAACATTCTAACAAAGGAGACCACATCTAAAATCAGTACCTACAAGATACATTCAGAGTAGATAATAGGTAACCTTCAAAGGCTTGGCAGTAGCATCTGGGAGGACTGGGAAGGGCTTCCTGGTAGGATGGTGCTTGAGCCAAGTCTGAAAGCAAGTGAGGGATTCTAAAAGTTGTATCAAGTGAGAATACTCCATCCATGGGAAAACAGCCAGTGCAAAGTCATCGAGATGTACAGATGGAACTTTGTGTGTGAAAACCCCAAAGTAGACTGATAATATTTCTCTAAAGACTCCAATACCCATAGGAGGAAATTTCTTGGATAAGATAGTAGAACAAAATTGGCCGAAACTGAATTGTTAAATTTGGAAGGCAGGAAGTACCTGGTTTTCATTCTGATCTGTCAAAGAATCCTTGGGCATAAAAGTAGCAATCTACCAGAAAAATGGAGAGAAATCTCAAGATATAACCAGGAAGGATGTGAGAGACTTTTATTTGCCCAATCTTTAATTCACCACACCACTGCCCTTTTGTACTTAATTCGCAATTAAAAGGCTAGATGGAAAGTATGAAAATGCACATCTGAAGGCTACCATGCCTGCAAATAGATCTCTAAGTGATCAGAAATATTTATACTGACAGCAGCACTATGAAACCTACACTTTGAAATTAATGACATGACTACGTAATTGCCAGCTTTTTATTATCCTAATGTAAAAAAAAAAAACTCAAAACCCAGAGATACAGAAATATGTGAAGTGAAAAGCAATTTTCTCTAATTTTTTTCCTGGATTTCCTATGGGAATAGCTATAGATTGTGGCTCACTGAAGTTGTATGTCTCATTTATTCTGTTCTTACTACTAGCTCTTCCCTTCCCTACAAACTATCTAAGATGGCTAAAGACTGGTTGATAGAGAGCAGCTAGGTGGCGCAGTGGATAGAGCACCAGCCCTGAAGTCAGGAGGACCTGGGTTCAAATATGATCTCAGACACTTAATACTTCCTAGCTGTGTGACCCTGGGCAAGTCACTTAACCCCAATTGCCTCAGCAAAAAGCAAAAAAAAAAAAAAAAGACTGGTTGATAGAGTTATCTTAGAGCAACTGCTTTGAGCAGTTCCAGAGATGAGGTTTTGGCTTGGAGGAAAGGAGAGAAGAGCTGCTCTCTCTTGTCAAAAGAACATCTGTTTTGCCATCTTCTCCCTCTTACTGAGCTAGACCCTTCCAGCATTGAAAGCATTCTCTGATCATAAAGTGGGAAAATTACTAAGGCAGAACTACCATCTTAATGAATAAGAATCAACTTCTTAAAATTATGGGGAGCTAAACTGAAATAAACAATGGTGTAAAAGTTGGGAAAGGGTTATCCAGAGGGATAATAGTATTCCATTTTCCAATTCTAAGAGGCTAATTAGTTGTAATTAAGAGACAAATAGATCCTACTTGCTACCATTTGTCACACTGTCCCTGGACACCAAAGTCTATGAGCCTTCTGTGAGGAAATCCCTGTAAACCTTGTTGAAAAACTGTTCTTTTTGCTTAGATGTGGTTGTTTGATTTCTTTACAAAGCAGATTCTAACACTGCAGGACTGAGCAAAGAAGCAATTCAATGCTAACTGAGCACAGATAAAAGCATGGGGGGGATAGGAGGTGAAGTTGAGGGAGTTGGTAAGTTGGTTGCTAAGGTAACTTCTTCCTGAAGGAAATAATCACTGGGTGACTGCAAAGTTTACTGAAAGGAGGAGAGAGAAATGGGATAAAAGAGCTGTAGCATAATTTCTTTTTCCTCTATTTTTTTTAATATTTCTGACCTGAACCAGGAAAGATCAAGGAATAAGGGATGAAGGGAAGTCTTCCTTGAGATTAACAAAGTAGTTTTCATTAAGAAGAAATAACTGTGTAGTAAAAATTAAACATCAGTAAGTGACTGTACTATCACCAAATCTGGTGATAGTAAGTAGTGATAGTAAATGGTGGATAATAAATGGTCAAGACTCCTATCACCCAAACTGCAGGCAATTTTTTTAAAGACAAGTCAAGGGCCAAAGGCTTTTCAACACCTGGATGCATTGTATATGAGAGAAAGTAAAAGATCTCCTGGGAATAGAAAAGCAAATCAAGATTTAATTAAGCAGGGATTGATAAAAAGTTAAACAATAAAAAAGCAAAAGTTTCTTTCATTTTGTACCTAATTATTTGTATTTTTTTTAGTCTTGCATCTTATTGTATTTATCCTTTACTGTATTTACAATAATAAACTAGATGACTTACTATTTTAATTTAACATTATGGAAAATGTAAGAAGTTAAATTGAAAGTCTTAATTTTTCTTTCTGAGTAACTCATTTTTAGGATCAGTCTAGGGCTAGTGGCAGGGAGCAGAGTATCTATGAAATAAAACCTACAGCATTACCAATTAACAAATGGTAGCTATCACAGAAATACACTGCCAAGAGACAATCCGACTTCATGAGGCTGGCCTTCCATTTTTCAAACTGATTATGTGAGGGCAAATAGCAAGTCCTCTAAGAACCCTGACTCAGAACATAAGAAGTCTGACCTGAGCTGGTAGGGTTTCAAAAGGCTGAAGGTAGGGAAAGAGCAAGAACATTTGAGGCAAATGACTGATAACAGGGAAAAGGGGGAGGAAAGCTCATGGAATGTCTGAAGGCCAGGGAACAAGCTAACATGGCTACAGTTGAAATTGAATGTCAGAGAATAATGGGAAATTAGGTTGAATAGGAAGGGTGAGATTGGATTATAGAAAGCCTAAAAACAAACAGACAAACAACAATAACAAACAGGAAGAGGAGTTTGGACTTGATCTGTAAGGTTTCGGACAAGGAAATGACAATGATGAAAGTTTCAGGAAGAACTAATATGACCTTAGTATTATACAAGATTGAGTGAAGTGTTATTTCCCATTCCAATCAAGGTATGAAAGCATGACTATCAGAGCAGTAGTAGGAGAAGTACATATGGATCTGAGTTACAACCTGTAGGAAAAAAGCAACAGGATTTAGTAACTGACCATAGGAGAGTTTAAGGGATAAATGAATCAAAAATGACTGAAGTTTTGAGTTTGGGTGAATAGCATGATTAATTAATAGGAGAAATAAGCAAAAGCTGTCTATGGTTGGGGGGGGAGAAATCTGGATTAATTTTTTTTATTTTATTTTGCATTTTTAATTAAATTATTCTCATCTAAGATAAACCATTATTTTCATTTCTTCTAAGACTACTTTTCTTATTTAAGAGACTCTTCTCATTGTCAGGTGACCATCTCAGAAGGGAGCTAGCTATCACCTCTCCTCCTAAAAGAAAGTTTTCAAGATCTTTCTCTTCTCTCTCTGTCGCTGTCTCTCTCCCTCTCTCTAGTTCTTGCTCACTCTCTTCCTCCCTGTCTCATTGTGTGTGTTTCTTTCTGTGTGTCTCTTCTTTCTCTCTGTCTCTCTCTCTCTCTCTCTCTCAATATGTGTCTCTTTCTCTGTATCTCTCTCTTTATTTTTTTGTGTCTCTATCTCTGTATGTCTGTCTCTCCATATCTGTTTCTGTCTATTTTTCTGTGTGTCTCTATCTCTCTGTATGTTTCTATCTCTGTCTCTCCTCTTTTTTCTGTCTCTGTTTCTCTCTCTCCTCAAATTAGCTGATGCTTACTTAGATGAATAAATATTGCATTCTCCCAGGAGTAAATAAACAATAGTCAGGAACTATTTTTCTTTTGTCTTTCCTCCATGAAAGTAGGTGGCACAATGATTAGAGCACTGGGAATAAGGAAAACATGAGGTCAAATATGAGTTTAGATAGTTATTAGTTCTGTGATCTTGGGTCACTCACTTAACCTATCTGCCTCAGTTTGTTCAACTGACATAGCAGAATAAAAATGACACCTGCCTCCTTGGGTTGTTATGAGCATCATATAGGTTATTTGCAAAGTTTTAGAACACTTGATAAATGCTGTTTCTTCCTTTCCAGTGGCTTGTGTGTTATTTTGTATGTGGGAGGCACCAGAGGGCAATGGAAAGAATAGATGGATTTAAAACCTGGGGGAAATGTGGGAGACTCATTTCATTTCTCTTCATTTCAATTTTTAAACTGTAAAAATGAGGGGGCTCATTTTATATTCATTAGATGAACATGGAGATCCCTTTTATATCTAAATCTATAATCCAAAATGCTTACTCAATTGAATTATATGACATTTCTATATGGAAGACATACAAATATCTTAAAGAAAAAGTCAAAATAAGATTTCAAGGATTATGTGGGGAAAAGACTCAATCTACACTTAGCCATAAATTGGCACTTCAATAGGTATTTGTATTTTGGACCCCATCTGTGAGGTAGAGCAGTGCCTATTCTTACAACTTGGAAATTTGCAGCTCACAGAGAGATTAAATGACCTGGCCAGGATCACACAGCCAGGATGTAGGAACACTCAAACCCCAGGCCTTCCTGATTCAGAGATCAGCTGTAGGGATAAAGATCGACTGTCTGGAGCAAGTACTACCTTAGATTATTACTGGACAGAACACGCTACTAGCAAAATCCCTAGTGGACCTAAAAGCATTCATGATGTTCCTAAGCAAACACATCTAACTTAATATCAAAGAGAGGATGGGGGGCTGAAAAAATCTGGCCTGGCTTTGTAACAAACAGACAAAACAGTCGGAGCCTGAGTTCTGTGTACACATATTTCTACTCCTTTACTCTGGGAGTCTGGGAGAGGTAACAAAGACTCCATTCATCTGAGGTGTATATACCTCCAACCTCACGCTATATTTTAATTACTTCTGCCTCTGTATGCCTCAGCTTAGTGCCTTCTTCTTTGTATTTCCCACTGCAACTAGTACGGTGCCTTCACTCATAGCTAGTGCTTAGAAAATCTTTGTTCAATAAGTGAATGAATGTAGTAGGATATATGTTGGACAGTGATGATACACACTCCACGGAGAAGACTTTCTGAGAGTGTCATAAGTCCTTATATTTTGCATATTTCAAAGCATATTCACAGGATCATGGATCTAGAAGTCAAAAGCAGCTAACTGGTACAGTGGATAGCATGCTAGACTTGGAGGCAGAAGACCTGAATTCAAATCCAGCTTCAGATATTAACTAGTTCTGTGAACCTGGGCAAGTCATTTAACTCTGCTTGCCTCAGTTTCCTAGATTGCAAAATGAGGATAATAATGGTACCTACCTCCCAGGGCTGTTGTATCAAATGAGGAAGTATTTGTTAAGTGCATACATAGTACATGTTTAATAAATGCTTGTTTCCTTCCATCCTCCCTGGAGCTGGAAAAGACTTTAAAGGACTTCAAATACAGCCCCTTCATTTTACGGAGGAAGAAAATGACATGTTAAGTGCCTTGCTTCAGGGACACACAGCCAGGAAATGTCTAAAGCAGGATTTGAACCCAGCCCTTCCAATATCCAATGCATCATGTCAACTGGTAATGTCTCTAAATGCTTTTCTCACATATAAAGTTTTAGCCACCTAATCAGGGAATGACATTTGCAGAAGCTATATAGCCACAATGAAAGAGAAGCTCCAGCTGAAGATGGAAGTGGACATTGTTGAGAATCATCCAGTTGGCAGAAGCAGGACCAGAGTGTGGAAATGGAGAGAGTTTTCCCAGTATCTATCCAAGACCTGCTCAGGTCTCTTGGAAGAGGGCTCCTTCAGTGGATTCATAGAAAGCCAGAGAGCTTCATTGGCCTGCCAGAGAGTTAACATTGTTTAGTGTGACATGACCACAATTTTGTGGTTTTTTTCTTTCTCTCCTCCAACAGCAAAAGCAGAGAAAAACCAAGATACTGGTACAGCCATAAGCGGTTTGATACTATTTTAGACTGAATCTATAAGTCCATGAGCCCTAGAAGGAAGAATTACAAATGAAAGATTTATATATCACTAAAGATGGAACAAATACATTCAAAAAGGTCCACCAACTATGAGTAAATCTACAGCTGCATTTTAAATTTAGTTAAATAGTTAAATTTTCCATTCAAACAAAAAAAATCAAATTTCCCAGCACAAGTTGGAGGAGGTCTGTCTAAGCAGCATCTGGTCTGATTTTAGTGGACCACAAACTCAGTGACTCAACAGTGTGCCATGGCTGGGGAAAAAAACAAAACAAAAAACTAATATGATATTTGACTCCTCCATCATGTGAAATAGTGTCCAGGATGAGAAAGGTCATAGTGCCAGGGCAGCACTCTGCCCTGAAGGATCACACTGCATCTGGATTATTGTGATCAGCTGGAGACATAGGACCTTAGGAAGGAAAATGTTAAGCAAGAGAGCATCTAGAAAATGGTCACCAAGATGATAGCAAGACAGTCAAGTGAGCTTACGCTACATCATTATCATTTGGGAGTGCTAGCAGCAGTTAGTGGAGAAGCAAAAAAAAAAAAAAAAATGGTAGACACTATTGCTGCCTTAAGGTGTCTGAAGGGTCTCCTGTGGAACAGGTAGTAGATTTGTTCTGTTGGTTCTAGAGAGTAAAACAAGAACAATGGATACAGAGACTAATTTAAGCAAGACATCAGATTTGTGCTATCCTAAAAGAGATTGGAATGCCACAGGAGACAACTCCCCTGCAACAAGTGGAGCTAAATAGCCAATTGTTGCATATTCTTGTATGAGTGAGAAATAGATTAGAAAGTTTCTTAGTTGCTTCCGAATTCTGAGATTCTCTGACCACCATTTTGCCTGGTCCTCATTTGTTTTGAGGGTTGGATTATGTAGTTACTCTTGTTTTACCAGACCTGTGATTTCTTTAGTCCCTGGAACAACCCAAGGAAACTCCCTTCATCAATGATCTTGGGGCACTAGGAACTATGTGACATGCCAAAGCTGGTATGGATTTGACCTTACGGCTGTATATATCCAACGGCAATGCTTTATGCCACAATTCTCTCACCATTTGCTTTGAAAGCACTATGTTAAAATTATGGGACCAGATGTTTGCCCCAAAGAAAAAGGTCATCTTCCCAAATTAAGAAGATTTGAGTCTTCATTTTGTCAAAAACACACAACCTAGAAGATTTAATTTTTTTTTCTTTGTGCCATTTTCTAGATTTAAAATAGCTAAAATCATTTGTATCTTTCATTTTGGAAAACTGGGAACTAAAAAGCCATTCCAGCCTGACAGCCAAGATGCCAAGATTCTGTCAACTGCAAAGATACAATTTGGAGAGTGAGAATAAAATTTTATGTCTTGAAAAGCATAGTTTACAGAAAGAGAAATGATAGAAGATTTTCCAAATACAGTTTTAAATCGACCTCTGCTGACACATCCAACAATTAGGACAAATGTCTCCACATCTTTTGAACTTTAAAAGATCTTGAACCTTATAATAGACATTATAATACCTGATATTCTACTAAAGCCCATCGCAGCCCTTCTTATTACCTTCTGTGTTGCTGCACAAGGAAGAACATGGGGATCTAGGAGAGTGTCTGTCTCCTTAGCCATACTCTCCCATGCATCGTCTCATTAGATATCACTTGGTTGTCTTTCTCCTTCAAATAGAAGAGAGCAGCACTGAACATCCTATTCTGTAAGTGCCATGGAAATACTCAGGGCTTAGAAAGTAGAGTTTCCATTGCTATAATTCATTGGTGAAAAAAGAATTAAGCTTATGCTCACAACAGCATTTTCCAAGCTAATTTGGCCTCAGAAAGCATGAAGATTTAAGCATAGAAATGGAAATCAAACCTATTGATACAGTTTCAAGTATGATGTATTTATGGAACATTCTGGACAAAAAAAGGATAGGTTGGGGAAATTTTCAAGCAAAATAAAGAAAATGAAGCCCATTTTCATAGCAAAGTTGGCGATAGCTACCAGATGTAATTTCCTACTTAATATTTTGCAGTACGGGAGAAAATACCAGTAGCATTGAAAGATTCCTTCAGAGCCTTCATTCACATGAGCACCACGAACTAGTAAAGAAAACATTGCTTTACAAGAAAGAGCAATGGCTTATGGGTAAGCACAAAACATGGTTGTAGCCTGCTTTAAATCCAGCCAGCCACTCATCTCAGGGAAGAGTCTCTCCCTGCTCTTGCCCCTGCTCTGGTGCTCCTAAGGTAGATTCCAAAGTTAAATATGTGAGGTGACAGTATTGAACAGGGAATACACATCAGATTCTTAAAGGCTCAGAACTTATTTCAAGCCACTAGGTCACATTTTCATGAACCTAGAGAAGTGATGGGGAGGGCAGCAGTATGGCTATTTCTAGCCTGCCTCAGGTCAGTGAAGAGCAGCTAGGTCTGGAGAATCATTAGTTCTAACAAGCACTACTTCTCTTCCAGGGATACAAGAGAAAAAGAACTTAATTTGGGTCCAGTTGGGAAAAAGGGGAACTAATGGTGGTTCAGGGAAGGGATTTGTTTGTCTTGTCATAGGGACTGTCACTGAAACTAAGAAATCTAAAAGTATGGGAGTTGGGGATCATTTTGGAACAGCTTTCCATGCTGCAATTCTAGCCTTATGTGCTATCCTTAGGTAATATTTTTATTTTGAGCTTCAGTTTAAAACCAAGGAACAAGGTCACCGCTTATTGCGAGAGAGCCTCCTTCTCTCTCCCCTTGAGTTTGGTGCACTCCTCCCCTCACCCCCCTTTAATGGAACAAGTAGGTGTCCGCATGTTTGAATTTGTCACTGTTTTCCAATGTGCACAGACAGTGGTCTGACTGGCACAGCCACTCACAGACTTCTGCAAGCAAACAGCTGCACCCTATAGTGGCAGCAGGTGCACTGGGGGAGCCCAGCTGAAAATTCGGCTGGAGAACAATAGGGCCGTTATGAGGCCAAAGGATGGGGCCCTCAGAAGGAACAACCAGTCTACTACTTCTGATGGCAGGAAGAGCTGAAGACTCGGGCATCAGGCCAGGGAAATTTAGCCTCTTGGTCTGGGAAACAGGCATTCACAGAATCTGCCAGGTACCACTCGCTGTATTCCACACCTCAATCAAAGCCCTATCAGGAGGCAAAGCACTACCAACTATGTGGCTGGACGCAGATCCCTCCAGAAAAAACATATGCCTTTCCTTTTAAAGGAGCACCACCTCCCCTGAGTAGTACTGCCACATTCACCAAGTTTCCATTTACATCCAAATATGCGCAAAAAAAAATTACAGATGCATCTCACTCCCCCAGTGACTTTATAACATGTTGCTAGGTAACAGTGCATACAAGTCAGGTTCCTGGACCTCTAGTAAGTCACCATAAAATAACTGCATGGGTCTTTTGCATAAATAGTGTGTATTTGTATCTGTTTTTTGATGCCAATAGATCAGTGGGCAAAGACATATCAGTCTGCTGAACTGTAAACAGCTCCCAGTCTGCTGCTAATTGAAAAACATTCACTTGTGATACACAGGTTTGGGTAGCAGCCCTTCCCCTTCCCTTTCCCCTTCCCTCCCTTTCTTCTGACTTTGAGGAGGTTTTTTCCCCCTTCTGTTTCTCTACACTGAAGTCTACACTCTGAGCAGCCATAACAAGCCCTCTTATCTACTCTTGGCCCCAGACGAGGTCTGGAGCCACTTATGGCATGACGTCGTGTACCTCTTTGAGAAAAACACATCTGAATTTAGTATGAGCATCACGATGCATCGGTTTTTCATTTCTAAGGATTAGTCTCCCAAATATAAATCTGCCCTTCTAGGAGTTACCCACCCTTATTTTTCCTACCGCCTATCCTATGGTCCCAGGTCCCATGGAGTCTTCTGAGAAAACCAAATTTTGCCATTTTCCTAAGCTTGAATCCATAAACAGATAGTTTCACTGGAATCAGAGGTTTAGAACTGAGGTCACGGAGTCTAGCTTCCTCTTTTTTATACTGCCAGTCAGGTTAAATGACTTGAATGATTAGCAGATTCTGAAGGGGATTTGGATCCAGGTGGTCAAATCTAATGCTCTATCTACTATGTCAGTGGTGTCAAATTAAATAGAAGCAGTAAGTATATGGATTTAGAAACTCACAAATTAACATTATCTATATCTTACTGCATTTTAATTAATTTTGTTAAAACATTTCTGGTTCTGGTCATGAGTTTGACACTTCTGTGATCCACCAATATTTCTTTCCCCTGGAAATAGACTAAGGGAGTACACAAAGAAGAACAGCCCTTCCAATATACCATCAAGTGATGGCGTTGAAATGGAAACTGGGATAATATTCAGAACAACCAAAGGAGACTATGAAAGAAGAGCACAAAAGAAAGAGATTAAGAAAAAAAGAGTATAAAATACTCAGGTGAAAAGCTGAGTTCAAGTCCTTCCTCTGACACATACTACCTGAATGTCTATAAGTATTTAACCTTTCAGTATCCCAGACAACTAAGACTGAATTATCCAAAAATGGTGATCCACATCAGTGGAGTGAACTTCCATACCAGGAGTTACAAACACTGATGAAATTACAGGTCCAGGTACCACACCTTCTACTTTTCCCCCCACCCCCAGAAAAGGGGGAGGGGGAACCTGCTCTTTTTAAATTTGGATGAATTAAAATAACACACAGCTTTTTAAACAGAACCGCAAATCTTTGTAACTCCATGAGAAAATGTTAAGATATTGACTCCAAACAAATAAAATTAAGTGTGTCTTTAACTCCTGTGGCATCATTAACCTCAAGGTGGGATGATCCTCAACTCTACTAGGCTTTTGATGTATTACCCTAACTCCTATTCTTTTCCCCCACTTCTTGCCTTCAGTTAAAGAAATTAACTTATACTCTATTTC
This sequence comes from Myrmecobius fasciatus, assembly GCA_023553655.1. NCBI lineage: Eukaryota > Metazoa > Chordata > Mammalia > Dasyuromorphia > Myrmecobiidae > Myrmecobius > Myrmecobius fasciatus. The sequence goes on from JAJPUD010003989.1 coordinate 57,752, forward strand.
TCACCTTCTTCTTCCTTCCAGGACAATCTCAGCACTCTCCTGAGGAGCAAAGATGCAGGGCCATGAGTACATGAAGCCATTTCACAAGACCTGACTGAACTCTCAGTGAGCAAAAGGATGAGCAGGTGAAACTGAACTTCCAATTCACCTGGCAGTGACATTTAGTAAAATGCAACTCACATCCCATTTAAAGGAAGGCGGTGACCAATTATTGTCCATTTAAAAGGGTATTGTCAATCTCCAAAGTGCTGAAATGGCATTTGGAAATCATCTTGGGGACTGCCATCTTCATTGAAAGACAGAACCAATTCTCAATTGACCTTTCCCCACCCTCCATATTGCCTTTAAAATTTAAAATACTACTTTAAAAACCCTTCAAAACCCCACCAAGTGTCCCATTGAACCAATAATGTAGTCAACAAAAACACTGCCCTCTCCCCATCTTGGTACCACTGCTTAACCTCTGAATAATCACAAAACAAGCTGAAGGAGAAAAAAGGATGGTGACAAAGAGAAAAAGAAACCCTTGTATAATTTGCTATGGACTAAGGGAGTCAACAAAAAAGAGTAATGTGCTTTCAGAATTTCTTTGGAAACCTTTTTGGTGTACCCACATTTAAAAAAAAATCTACACTACTTAATGCTAATCTGTGTTTCTTTGTCCTAAAATGGCCTTAAAACTGAGATAGTAAAGAACAGATGAAATCAGATACATTCCACCCAGGCATTTTATAGAACGCAAAGTAGGGAGAAGGTAAATGGGAAACTCAAGGTCACAATGAGCATTTGGCAAGAGACCAAGGCAAAGCTTTGGCTTCCAATGTCATTATGATCACCTTAAACACACACACACACACACACACACACACATACACACAACCCAAGAACAGATAAAGAACATGCATAAAGGAAAGAAAAGTGGAAAAGGAAAAACCAAAAATGCTTTCATTAACTGACTAGGTCCAAATAACCAAGCACATAGAGGGGAAGAGATGGATGTGTCTTAAAGGAACAACAAGAAAGGAGGCAGGAAGAGAGACAGAAGATGAGCATCCTGCTCAATTACCTGACAGCTTCATGAGAAAGTCTGACGCCATCTTCACGGAGATGTCTTGGCTGAACAATGCTGACGCACTATTGGCTACGTAGTCTGAGGTGTCTTTCAATTTTGTGTTGTTCAGGGGTCTCTCGGTGACATTCAGGGTAAAAGAAGGGGACAGTCCATTATCTTCCTTAGGTTCTTCTTTGACCAACAAAGGTGGAATACCAGCACTGCTCTGGCTAGTCCTTTCTGGAGTTCTAGACATGACTGGAGTTCCCACTAACTCCACGCCTGCTCCTTCTCTCTGCTGTCCCAGACAGGCACTCTCACTGAGCTGAGGCGACCCCTTCACATCTGTTTCGGGGATCTCCTCCTTCACCTTGGCTTCTGTCCTCAGGAAGTGCTGATGGCATCGCATGTGGAGCTTCAGGCTAAAGTGACGGGAGGAGGTAAAAGGACATAGCTGGCACTGGAAGGTCTCGCCTCGGTCCTGGTGTTGATGAACCTGAGGAATGGGTGGGTAGGGTGAGGGGTTCAGGGGGCAGAAAGGGAAGGAACACCCATGACACATTTATAAACTAGGTCTTATCACACATTGCTAAAACATCTACAATTTGTTTTTCTATGATGCAAACAGTAGGATAAAAACCTGAAGCATGTCATAGATGTGATCTTAAAAAGAAGGGCAATAATCCTTAAAAGCAAAATCACCCCATCGAAGTTAGGGAGCCCATTCATACAGTCAGGAGGATAGGATTTTAAGAAATAATTCATTACTTGACATATTATGTTGTTCAATCATGTCCAACTCTTCATGGCCCTGTTTGGAACTTGCCATTTCCTTCTCTAGCTTGTTTTACAGATGAGGAAACTGAGGTAATCAGATTAACTGACTTACCAGGGTCACATAGCTAGTAAATGTCTCAGGTTGGTTCCGCCTTACTCTAAGCCCAGTGTTCTACCAAATGAACCACCTAGCTATCCCAGAAGCATGATGGAACAGTGGGAAAGATTCTGGATTTGAAATCCAATGACCTGGATTCATAGGATTTAGAGGTGAAAGGGTCAAACCTAATTCAACCTGCTCAATTTTCAGGTAAGAAAACTGAGCCTATGGGGGTTAAGAGTCTTATTCAAGATCATATAGGTGAGAAACATCAGAAGTGAGATTTGAATTCAGGTCTCCACCTAATTAAGGAATACAAAGCATATACACTGCAGCATTCTGGTTTAAATACCATCGACCACTGTGTGGCCTTGGGCAAGTAACTCCTCTGTAAAATGAGAAAGTTGGCCTAAATTACTTCTAAGGTTCTTTACAATTTTAAATTTAAGCTCCCACCATTTTTTGGCTGGATCTATCTAGCCTTCTAAGCAACTAATCCCCAGCTGGTAATCTTAGAGCAATAAATAATCATAAACCCAACAAACTATCCAATTTACATATTAATTAACTAGGGTCAGCATAGGTACCTCGTCAATTAATTTCTCTGACAACAATAATACTCTGCATTTATGGAACACCTTTCACCCAGAGACTTATGTGCACTTTGCAAATAGAGTCTCATCAATTTTCAAAACACTGCTCATAGTTAACAACATTGGACCAAGAGTTAAGAGAGCTAGGCTCTAGCCTCAGTTCTTCCCTTAGCTAGTCATGGTACCAAAGGCAAGTCACTTTATGTTTCTGGGACTCAGTTTCCTCTTTTGTAAAATCAAGGAATCAAAAAACTTTGTTACATAGGAAGGATCACTGTAGCTGAAGAGAAAAAAAATTGAAATAAATGTGATGCAGACGAAGACAAGTTTTAACTAAACTAAAATAAAATCAGAGAGCTAGATTAGATGTTGAATGATTTTAAGGAAGGCTACAAGGAAGAGGCAAATCATTTAATCTCACTGGGAGTCAGTTTCCTCATGTGTACAAGGAGGCGGTGGAATAGATGGCCTTTAAGTCTTAAATCTTTGAATCTATGATCTATTCCAACTTTCAAGGAGTAGAAGTGAAAAATCAACACAGTATAGAGGACAGAGAGCAGCCTGTGAGTCAGGTACATCTGGGTTCAAGGACTGACTGACAGCACCGTGGTCAAATCACTTAGTGTCTCAGGCAGCGCTGGGTGAGTACAAGTCACCCATTAGGTGTCACTCTGCAACCCCTATACAGAAAATTTTCATATTCTGATTTCTCCAGTTGGAGGAAGGAGGGAAGAAAGAAAAGAAGGGAGAGAGGAAGAAAAGAAGAGAAATGAAGGAGAGAAGAATAAAAGAAAGGAAAAAAGGGAGGAAGAAAAGAAGGGAAGGAAGGGATTGAAGGAAGAGAAAGGAGGGAGTGAAGGAAGAAAGAAAAGGGAAGAGAGGGAGGAAGAGAAGGAAGGGAAGAGGGAAGGAAGGAGGGAAAGAAGGAAGGAAAGAAGAAAGGAAGGAATGGAAAGAAAGAGGGAAGGAAGGAAATGAAGGAAGGAAGGAAGGAAAGAAAGAAGGAAGGAAGAAGGAAGGAAAGCAAAGGAAAGCAGGAAAGGAAGGAAGGAAGGAGGGAAGAGAGGTGGGAAAGAAAGAAGGGAGGGAAGAAGGGCCAAAAAAGAGGAGGGAAGGATTGTGGGAAATAATACTATTGCAGTATTCCCATTTCATCAAAGGAGGAATTCAGACACAAATTCTGAAATTACACCAAAATCACACTCACAAAAATCCATGTAGGAGGAAACTAAGAAGCCGGGATTTCTGACTCAGAGTCTGTCTCTGGCCATTTATTTTAAATCTCTCACAGAGGCAGACTTTTCCAAATGGAGTATAACTAAGCCTTGGACTCCAAAGTGAGGCATATGAATAGAATGCAGACTGCTGCATCTGATTCTAATCCACCATGCATACTACCTGCAGAGGTTCCAGGGAACTTTCCCCCCCTCCTGTCGTGGACAAATTTAGTGCTTGAGAAAGTGAGGAAATAATTGCATTGGCCTGAGCCAGGCTTAATGCTGGCAGGTGCTATGTAAGCTTGTAAGCTCCCCCATTCATCTTTGCCAATGTACTTCAGTCTTGACCTGTAACACCCTTGCTATTTCAGTACTGGCCCTCCCTTGAGCAGAAACTGCCAATCGTGGAAATTTGGGCCAAATTGTTTGGGTAGTTGTGTGATCTGGACAAACAAGCAACAGATTGGAATGGAAAAAAAAGAAAACACCAAAAAAACAAAAACAAAACCAAAAAACCCCCCAAACCCACCTCCTTTTTTCCCAGTTTCTGGGCAAAAGGGATTTGAACTTGGGTCTGCAAAGGTTAAAGGCTCATTCGTTAACCCCCTCTGCTACCTGGCCCCTCTGCAGAGAGTTTCCTTCCAAGAGAGCAAGTTTTACTACAGCTGTTTACACATTCTGAATGCAGTCCAAAAGCATTATTCACCAGCCAAAACATACTTTTAAATAATGTTAAATGACCAACAAAAGCAAAGGAATTAAAAGTTAATGGTGAGATCCTGTCGCTACAGCACCCCACTGTGGCTTTTGGAAAAAAAAATAGCACAGGATGCCCAAGTTCCCCCAAACAGGAGTTTAATAACAGAAATAGCCCCATGAACTGCCCCCACCAGTAGTAGCAATGTTCTGCTAATTAAATGACAGACTTTTTCAAAGTCCCACGCCTCTTCTTTGTGGGAGGGGGAGCAGCATCTGTCCGAGAGGATGTTAATACCATCTCTCTTTTTATTTTACGACAATGAGTTCTAAATCCTGATAATTTCCATTTGGTGTCTAACAACGTCTTGAGAATCTAAATCAATTTCCTCCACCCCGTTCTTACTGAAGCATCTTCCTCGGAGGCCCCAGGGTACCGCCTCCCAAAGGCGTCTGACAAAGGCTGCTAGAATCATGTCCTGAACCGAAGTGGTTAAAGGTCAGGCTACAGAAAGCTTGCAGTCCCCAGGGGAGTGCCCAGTGGGGCAGATTCCATTTCAGCAGTGTCCGGAGGAGAGAAAAGGAGAAGTGAGCTGAGCCAAGAACAGAGCTCCGAAATCAGCTTCCAGTTGAGGGGGAAACAATATAGAGCTGCTGCGTGTTTAGAAGTCTGGACCGAAAATAGCCAGAGGACACGCATTTTCTAAAAATGGGCTCTTGAGTTTCATAAGTATCTGCTGGGTTCTGTTCTTCCTCCAGTTAGACTTGGGAAATAAAGGATTGGGTGACTTATTATGACTTCAGTGAACTGTGGGTAAAAATCTGCCCTTTCCATGGAGAGGTGGTGGACTACAGTTGTGGACTAAGGCATACCATGTGTCACGTTTAACCGTACTTCTGTTGAGAGGGAGAGCAGGCGTCACTGATGTAAAAAAGGGTAGCAATAAAGCACTCCTTTAATTATTTGACAAAAGGAATGGCTTCTTAAAAAATGTGAAGAAAAAGCAATTGCTACTGCTCTGACCTTCTGAGCTGATTGCTTCTCACCTACTAAGTCTCCCATTTCCTCTCGAAATGATTTTGAATTACCTTGAGCATCCTTTACTGTAGACATTTTTGTATTTCTTTCCTAAAGCCCTCCTCTGCACAAGGCAAGTTCTTGGAGGATCTTTGGAGTTCTCTCACCTGGCCTAGAATTGTCACCCAATAGGTAGGTACTGGCCAAATTGACCTTATTTTCCCAAGTGGGGAGAGGAGGTGGGATAAGGTCAGGGATCTCATGTTGTGTTTGGCCTTTGACTTAAAGGAATATCTCACTGCTTCTAAAGCTCTCTGGGCCTGATGCTGCAAAGCAGAAGCTGCCTAAAACCTTTTCTTCCTTCTGACTCAATCTGTACGGCCTCTTTTCCTTTCTTCAGAGTGCTGGTCATTTTTCTGAACAGCAAATACCACACATCAAAAGGGGTTAGGAACAAGAGGGACCTCTGCAATCAATGAGTCCACCTCCCGGCCAAGATAGGGCTTCATAGCTTTCAGCTGCTATGTCCAGAGACTCATACTGTGGGAAAGTTGAAAGGAACCTCAGAGACCATCTAATACAACTGCCTCGTTTTACCATCGAGGAAAACTGACACACAGAGAGGTTAAGTGACTGTGACTTAGCTTGGCCATAAAAGCTGTCTGTCTTCAGGTATCTGAAGAGCTGTACTGTGGAAAGGGGACTGGTTGTGTTCTGGACTCTGGGATGATGAAGTTCTAACAATTACATCAAGAACAAAACTTATGTTTGCTTAGTGTTTTAGAATTTACAAAATGCTTTACACATCTTACCTCCATTAAGTCTGCACAAGAACTTTGGGACAGAGGTATTCTCCTCATTTTATAGATTTCCAGGGAACAGAGACTCAGTACTTAACCAAGGGTCGAACAGCTAGTTTGATGACAGAACCCAGAACCTAAGTCTAGAACCTAGAACTGCTAAAAATTGCTTTTCCCATTGTACCAAATGATGGCATGAAACAGCAGCTGGGGCACTGGAGTCCAAAATGTGCCCTCTAAACCTGCTTCAGAATTGATATGTCTCACTTACCTTCTGTCTGTTTCCTCAACTGCAACGTGAGGATTGAAAATGGTTCCTCCATCTCGAAGGGATATTATAAGGATCAAATGAGATAATCTGAGCATGCTATCTTTCAGACTTTAGCTTGATATAAATTAATGTGTATATGAACATATATGTGTGTGTATATATGTGTAGGTGTGTATTCACTTACACACATTTATCTGTATATATGTATATTGTGAATGTGTTTGGATGTATTTATGTATATATATATATATATATATGTTATATATGTGGATCGATATATGTGTGCATATGCATTTATGAATGTATATGTGTGTGGTATATATGTCTGTACATATATACATATGCATGTGTGCATTGTGCATACATGTACACAGATGGGCATATGTATGGATATGTGTGTGCATATACATATAACATGCATGTGTGTTTATATGTGTGTGATTGTATATTGTGCACATGTGTGTATGTGTATATTGTGTGTATATATATGTGGGTGTATATATATTATACATATGTATATGTGTATATTGTGGAATATGTACATATACAATATAAGCAGATACACATAGGATTATCTCTGTGGCTCTCCCTTTATTGGGTTCAGTTTTAACTTAGGAGACTATAAAGCTGCTTGCCAGGAATCCATTAAACTGGGAAGGTTGTAAACACATTTAATGAAGATAGGAAATAACCCCAAGAAAACTAGAAATATTGCTAAATATATACTTCAAAAGGTAACCAGGAGAGGGATAAGGAGCAGGGGAAAGGAAAATTGTCCCATTTTTATGAAGGCAAATTTACATGTCCACTTAACAAAAGCCTAAATGAGTGTTGCCTAATAGATTAAGAGACCATGAATTTGAATAAAGTAGTAGTTTCACATGACCGCTTTATTGTACCAGTTATTGATTTGTTCTGAGAGTATTCTGAGTCCCCATGACCTACACAGACCCTGCTGCTCTCAGCTGCAACTCACCATAGCCTAGAGTGTATGTTGGATCATCGAGGCGTCCAACACACTTTCCTCTAGTTTCAAGGTCAATAATCCTTTCTTTTAAAACTATGGCTTTATAAATAGGCTGGTTAAATGACCTCGGGCAGAGGCAAGGCTCCCAGGTTGCTGGGCCAGAGTCAAGCTTCCTGCCTAAGCAATGCTTTAAATTAACTAGATCCCACTTCCAAGTACAACATACTATATACAGCATCTAAAAGGACTTTTTTGTGATAATGGACACTTCTTGCAAGCCAGTTCTTTCTAATTCAATCCTCATTGTGCACATTTAAAATCTGAAAAAAAAATCTATTGCTTTGAAGAGGAATTGGAATCTATACCATGAAACAGTATAAGTCATCTTCTACTCAGAGTCCTCTATTAACCAAATGGAGGAGGGAAAGAGCACCTCACTTTTAGGGAAAATCAGCAAGAGGTTAAAAAATCAAGTTCACATTTGGAATTCACTTTTTAAAACAACAGCTTCCAGGATACATCACAAAATTTCAGAATCTCAGGGATCTCAGACATTATCTAGTCTTAAGCTCTTTGGTGTCCCAGACCTCTGGGAAGTCTGGTGAAGTCCATGAACTCCTTCTTAGAATAATGTTTTTAAATTATTGAAGTAAATGTTAAATTTCAGTTAGCAAAAACAAAGATATTATTTTTTCTCCCATCCAAGTTCCTGAACCCACTTAAATCTATCAACCTCATCTTCTTGAGGTTCTAGCATCTTAGGGAACAAAGTGCTGTCTCAGTGGAACACCTGTACTTGGGTTAGGATCCCCTGCAAAACAGATCAGATAATGGGCTAAAGTAAAGGCCTCAAGTGAAGAGGGACTCCATGTCTTCCCATAGAAGCTCATTTCACCTTTGGGCAATGCTTTGGGCAGAAAATTTTTGCCTTCTATCAAGATTACATCTATATCTTGACAGATTTCATATACCACTTACTGTTTGGGGCCAAGGAAATCAAGATTATCTTCTCTTCTACAGGAAACCTTTCAGGTACTTGAAAACAGTTCTGGTGCTTAGAATCCCTAAGTTTTCTCTTTTCCAGGGAATATAAACATGGTTTGATTAAATTCGATTCAAAAGGCATCAAGCACCTACTATGTGCTAAGTACCATGTTAGATACTAAGGACATTAAAAAAAATTGAGTCTGACATCCTGCCACCCTATGAAAAATATTATCAATGTCTTTATAAAATATGAATGTTCTACTCCATATATGTCAGCAGGAATATCATCAGTTTACTCCTAGAAATTATGATCTTATTAACATAGAGTACAATCACAATTTGGGGGCTGTAGTGTCATACTATTGACTAATGTTGAACCAACAGTTCACTAAACCTGGACCATTTTCTTTCTTTCTTTTTTTTTTTTATTAAAGCTTTTTATTTGTATAACATATGTATGGGTAGTTCCCCAGCGTTGATCTTTACAAAGCTTTCCATTACAAATTTTACCCCCAGTCCCCTTCCATCCCCTAGATGGCAGGAAGTCCACTACATGTTAATAATGTTGAAATGCTTGAGAAGTTATGCAAGAAAAATCCTATCTACAAGAAAAAAAAAAGAATCAGAGAAAGGCAACACAATGCAAGCAAATGTCAATAGAGATCATGAAAATGTTACATTGTGGTGCATATTTCATATCCCTCTCTCTGGGTGTATATGGTTTTCTTCAGTGAACAATTGGAACTGGTTTGAGACAATTCTTTGTTGCAGAGAGTCATGTCCATCAGAATTGATCATCATGTAATACTGTTGTTGCTGTGTATGATGATCTCCTGGTTCTGCTCGTTTCACTCAGCATCAGTTCATGCAAGTCCCTCCAGGCCTCTCTGAAATCGTCCTGCTGCCTGGACCATTTTCTGAGGAACTGTTTTCTAACCATGACTCCTCCAAGTTGTATTTATCAAGAGTTCTTTAGACCATGACTCCGTCATTGATCCATTATCTAGGCTTCCAACTTGAGTATTATAGGCAAATCTGATAAGCTTGCCATCTATACTTTCATCTAAGTCACTGTTAAAATTGCTAACCAGCATAAGTTAATAACAAATACCTGGCAAACTTCAGTGAAGACTTCCTCCCAAGCTGGTTTTGAAGCATTAACCTTGAAACTTTGAATCTAACAGCTCATCCCTTTTCAAATCTACCTAACTTTACTATGGTAGTCCACCCTCAGAGATCTATCAAATACTTGGCTAAAAGCTAAGGAAACTATGTCTATGATGCTCTCAAATGTCACAGAGTCAGTGTTCATTTAGTACCTTTCATAGCGTCAGGATTATTCTTCATTAGTATATTCAGGGTGATAATTCTAAGGTCCTATTGGATGCTAAACCAATGATTTCATTATATTCTAATATATTATGCTTACTGAGGCAGGGCAAAGATTAATGAACATAAGAAAGATGTTCAACAAGAAAATTTGAAGCAAAGAGGTTTTCTGGCAATAAAAGGGTTAGAAAGACCCTCAAAGATCACCTCATTTCTTGCCCTTAGTTTTTAGGCAATTAAGGCTCAGAGATTAAGAACTTCACCTACAATTAGAACACAGGTCTCTTTCTTCTTAGCCTAGGATTCTTTTTTTTTTTTTTTGAGGCAATTAGGGTTAAGTGACTTGCCCAGGGTTACACAGCTAGGAAGTGTAAAGTGTCTGAGGTCACATTTGAACTCAGGTCTTCCTGACTTCAGGGCTGGTACTCTATCCACTGAGCCACCTAGCTGCTCCTAGCCTAGGATTCTTTACCTTACATTATACTACACTTTTGAGATATCCAGAAAATTAATGTAATCACAATATCCCCATAAATTTTAATTAGAGAGAACTTCTCAGCCATATCCCTACTACTGAGTAGTAATCATTATCATTATCAAAAACAATCTGTGTTAGATTGAACTGGGCCTAGTTAACAAGCCTTGTTAAATCATGCACCTAAATAGAACAGGACTGAATTCAGGTCTGGGAAGCCTTTCCATGGACACCATGACAAAATTACTAATACCCCGTGACTAGGTGATTTCTACTAGCCCATCTGCTCCTTAAGGGAGCAACTTATCAAAACTGTGTACTCCCCAGAGCATCTGAGAAATGTTGGTTGTGGTGATGGTTACTGATGGATCCCAAAGGTATCTCTGACTATTAGGGAGACTCACTTCCAACAGGAAGAAAAGCAAACTAACTGCACCCCCAGAGCCTCATAAGAAAAGACTTCTCAGATGCTGCTGTCCAATATTCAGTCATGTCTACCTCTCTGTGATCCCATTTTGAGTTTTCTTGGTAGGGTTATTGGAATAGTTGGCCATTTCCATCTCCAGATCATTTTGCAGATGAGGAAACTGAGAGAAGCAAGGATAACTTACTTGCCCCAAATCACACAGAGAGTAAGGGTCTGAGGGCAAATTTGGACTCAGGAAGGTAAATCCTCATAACTTTTAACCTGGCACACTATTCACTGCACCACCTAGATGCCCCCCCAAATGTTATTGTGCAGTCATATCTGGTTTTCTTTATGATCCTGTGGATCATAACATACCAATTACCATCCATGGGGTTTTCTTGGCAAAGATACTGAAGTGATTTGCCATTTCCTTCCCCAGCTCATTTTACAGATGAGGAAACTGAGGCAAACAGTTAAGTGACTTGCCTGGGGTCACACAGCTAGTAAACATCTGAGGCCAAATATGAACTAGTTCTTCCTTACTCCAGGTCCAATATCTTATCCACTGAGCTACCTTGCTGCTTCCTCTGTCCAAGAAATATTCAACAAGCTCAGTTCCTGCCATCTCTCCTTTACTACACTCTTTGGACCTTACTCAGGGATCCAGCCTCTTAAACAATAACAGCAATAGGTGAAATTGACAAAGTCACAAGTGAAAAGATCTCTCTTTGATTCTCCACAGGGAGAATTCTTGAATTTGGACTGGCTGATTCCCTGCTTGCTCTGTTTGTTTGCCTGTTCCTCCCCAACTTTGTCCACTCCAATGCCTCAGGTGTCTGTCCTTCTCCCAGGCCACCCTTGCTAAGAAATAATGCCACTGGGGATCATTGTCCCTATCATGGGAAAAGATCTACATGATGTGATTTGCAAAATACTTCTTGAATTGAAAATCTTGGCTTTAGAATTGATTTTTTTCTTCTTTAAAGTCTTACAGAGTTTGACCATCCTTATTTTTCCCTATTTTACCTTTTTTTTAAATTTGTGTATTATAGTTTATTAGATATGCTTTTTCTTCATTTGAAAAATGCCTATCCTCCTGAGGCAAGATAGAAAGTTCAATCAATTTTGCTTAGTTCCCATGGTTAATCCAAGGACAGTTGGTGTAGAGTGAAAAGAATACCAGATCCAGAGTAAGGAAGATTTATCTCTTTGAGTTCAAATCTGCCCTTAGACACATTAGCTATATGACCCTGGACAAGTCACTTAACCCTGTTTATCTCAATTTCCTGAGAAGGAAATGGTAAATCTCTTCAGTATCTTTGCCAAGAAAACTCTAAATGGGGTCATGAAAAGTCAGACATGGTGAAATAACTGAACAACAACAAACATGACTAATCAATCAGAAAGGATCTGATGGGTGTGTGTTCTTGGAGGTATCCCCCACCACTTCCCCACCCTGTGGTCCTGTTAAAGAAGGGCTTACCTTCATGTGGGATTTGAGATTGTCCTTGCGGGCACACCGGAATGGACAGAGAGGGCACTGGTGACTTTTTAAACCGGTGTGAATCACCATGTGCCGCTTCCAGTAACTCTTCCGTTTTATAACCAAACCACATATCGGGCACTGGAAAGGTTTTCCTCCTTCTTCTTCTGGGGCTTAGAAGAGGGAGAAAGAAAAAAAAATGGTGGGGGAATAAATTAAAGGCATTCATTGCTGTTCTACTTTCAGTGAGTTGTAAATAAAAAAACCCCAAATGAATTGTTCTTTTCTTGCCATTTCATAAACTTGATCCACATTGAGATTTCATCATGGATTATTTTAGTGTGTTCATTCAGTGGCCTCCTGTCTGGTTCCATCTTCTCACCCTATGATCATCCTGTCTTTATGAAAAAGTTCCTGCCCCCACATCTGGCCCCCAAGGGCCGTCATTAGCTATGTTGACCAGCTTGGAGCATACGTGCTTTGTCTCGCCTGCCCTTGACTCCTGGCTGGTGATCTACATGAATCTGGAGATTCCCAAATTCTACTACTGTCTAGCCCCCTGAACATTGTCAAAGCAGCATCCCAGAGGAAACAGGAGTTTCAGAGGTCACATCTAAATTCTTGTTTAAGGATAATGGGGGAAGAAAATAAAAATCAGATTGAACCCACAAAGCTATCCGTGGCTCTTAATGCACAACAAAGCACGCAGCGTCACTAGTCTCACATGCTGAACTCCAGTGGAGAATGATTCCAGAACCCCTGCTGTCATGCTTGTTTGGGTATGGCTGGAGCAGATGCTGCTGCCACGTTAGCCATCAGGGGGTCCCTGGGTCAGGCCTTGCTTCCCCTCTCTTATTTCTGTTCCTCTGTTTTCCCCTAGAGACAACAGGCTGCCCTCTCAGGCATACAGACTCGTAGCTTGGGCCCCTTTTAGGCAAGGAGGCACCTAGCCTTGTCCTTTGGCACATACAAGTCGCTCGATAAGTATCTGTGGAATGTCCAGATGAAAAGTTATGCAGGGCAAATGGTACACACTTCCATTCCCCAGGAAGAACTAAGTGCCTCTGGGGGTCAAACATGGGAGAAATTCTCCCCCCAAAAGGGAAAAAAACAGGAGTGTGTCTGCCATTGCTTCATTCAGCTAAGTAGCAGTCACATCAAATCATGTTGTTCAGTGCCACAGCTGACCTTACATTTTTGGGGTATTGGAAATGAAAAAAAAAGTCTCTAGCTGAATACTCTGAGTTTTCTCTGTTAATTACCAGGAATCAGTAATATTTCCCAAGTGCCTAATTATAAATTACCTCATTACTTATTTATCATTTTCTCAACCATTAGTCTCTACCTGCAAAGAGCTATTCAAATTGTAAGGTCTCCAGTGAAAGGAAAGGAGCTGATAAGAGCTCAAAGATAATGGGGAAACACTCCAAAATGCCACTATATTCCCTGGCTGCATGGAGATGTCAGCGATCACACCTTTTCTGGTTTAAGCAGGCCGGCTTAGGTGAGGCCATCGGCTAGACAGCAAATGTGCTTTCTAAGAGTGCCCTGATCAAGATTGCCATGACTTCTTCAAAGATGGGCTCTCCTCCTCCTTGCCTAACAGATGACCAGAGAAAATATCAGTGTAATTATTCACTGAAATTAATCAAGTTGAAAAAGAGAACTTTACAGAAACTTTCTCTTAATCCAGTAATTATTTTTTCTCCCATCTCCTCTTCCCTTCTTTCTCCTATCGGCCTTCTGGGAAAGTTCTGCTTCCAGGTCTCACTGAGGAAAGGAGATGGCCCAGGGGATTCTAGGGCTATGCCTGGAGAACACAGTCTCTGGGGAGTCCCAATTCCCTGAAAAGGATTCAAATACGGACCCAGTCAAAAATAGACTCAGAGGGAGAAGTGGCTTATGAGGATGGGTTCAATTCCTTTATTTTACAGACAAGAAAATTGAGACTTAGATTGGTTATGCTATTTGCCCAAAGCCAATAAATGATGATAAGGAGGATGAAAGCATTTATATAGTGCTTTAAGGTTTGAAAATCACTTTATAGACATCTTATTTGATTCTCATAGCAACCCTAGGAAGTTGGGTTTTTTACAAGTGAGGAAACAGACAGACAGAGGTTAAGCGACCTGAGGTCACATAGTTGGAAAGTATCTGAGGCTGAATTTGAACTCAAGACTTCCAGACTCTAGATCCATTGCACTACTTAGCTGTCTCTGTGCCAAATAAATGGCAGAGTTGGGATCTGAGCTCAAGACATAGGCTCATAGATTACGGGATATGAAAGGGATCTTATAAATCATCTAGTTTAATCTTTTTATCTTACAGTTGAGGAAACCGAGTCCTCAGTAAATTAAGTAACTTGCTCAAGGTTACTCAGATAGAAGTAGCAGAGCTGGAGTTTGAATTAAAGCCCTCCTGATTCCAAGGGGCAACTAGATGGTGTCATAATGCACAGAGTACTGGGCTTGGAATAAGGAAGATTCATCTTCCTGAGTTCAAAGCCAGCCTCAGACAGTAATAAGCTGTATGACTCTGGGCAAGTCATTTAATTCTGTGTGCTTCAGTTTTCTCATCTGAAAAACAAGCTAGAGAGGGAAACAGGCAAATCACTCCAGTATCTCTGCCAAGAAAGCCTCAAATGGAGTCACAAAGAGTTGGACATAACTGAAAATCAACTGAACAAATCTCTGATACTAAATCCAACAATCTTCCCACTGCCCCAACACTGCCTCCTACAGATGACAGATTGTGTTTCTATTACCAGAGATTCAGGCTAACTTAATTTGGAGAGTTTCATTAAGAGATTTTTGAGGGCAAGACAACTTATAGAGACAATCCAGTAAAACACAAAAGAGTTAGAATATTTGCATGTGTGATGAAAAAAATGAATTAAACATATTAATGGATTTCTGTATTAATTGTTCTGACAGGATTTTAAAAACTTAAATCCCACTTATACTTCCCATTTTCTATCCTCCATTGATGCTGTAAGACTGAATTTCAGGTTGCATATTCAGAATGATATAAAGCATGTTCCTTCATGGCCAGTGGACAGAGAGCTAAGCCTGGTGTTAGAAAGTTCAACTCTGGCCTCAGACTCTTACAGTTACATATTTCTGAGCTGGTACCTTAATCTCCACTTGCCTCAGATGCTTCAAATGTAAATGGGTCTCAGTTTCCTAACTTAAACATGTGAGCATCAAGCTAGATAACTTCTAGAGCCTCTCCTTATTTCACATCTATAATCTATAGGAACCTCCTTTTCCTTTCCCCCTTGATTCTTTAACAATTTTTTTTGATATTTCAAATGCATCATAGCTGAACACAATTGAATTTATTTTATCTTTCATGATTAGATTTAGGAAGGGCCACTTGGATTCCATTTAAAATAAATTGTTTGCATGTAGTACACAAATTAGACTATATCTTGATAGCCTGGGTAGTTTTAATAGACAGGAACTTCCTTTGAACACTAAAATAAGGTCAGATTGTATGGGATGACATTACCCAACACAGCAAGATCAGAAAGGAAGGTGACAATGTCCAGATCAATAAAGGTTAATGATGCAATAATCTGAGCCAAACTTTCATATGCATATGAATTTTTCTAGAAGATTTGAGGTTTCAGCTTGCCAAAACTAGTTCGGAGGGCAAGGGACCAGTTACCACTCTATTCAAGTCATTAATTCTTCCAGCATCCAGAATTGCTCTCTATATTACTTCCTACTAAGTTCTGAGCCTGAGGCAACATGACCACTTATTCAGAACTGACATTTGTTCTGGATGTTGGATATCTGAAGTTGGCAGTGAGTGTTCATTTAAAAAAAATAAGACTGACAGGTGGTTTACCTTGTTAAACAAGTACTTAAAATATGTTGTTCCCCAGTAGGTTTCATTAAACTCTATTATTACATGGTAGATAAGAAGGCCTGGCCTTTGAAATTTACTAGCTGTGTGCCATCATAGAACAGGTTTGTCAAATTCTCCAAATTAAAGTGATTTTCCTAAAGATAGGTTCGATCGAACCAATCCTCTCTCCTCTAATAAACTCCCATGGCTCCCCATTACCCCTAGAATCAAATATAAATCCTTCTCTTTGGCATTTAAAGTTCTTCACAAACTATCTTCCTACTCCATCCTACCTTCTCAAATCTCTTGCACACCATTTCCCTCCTGGGACTCTTCAATCTTGCAATATTGGCCTGCCTGCTATTGTTCACACATGGCACTCCATTTCTCACCTCTATGCTTTTCTACTGGCAGTAGCCCATACCTGAGCTGTTCTTCCTTCACACTTCTGCTTCTTGAATAGTTTCAAAACTCAGTTCAAGTGCTTCCTTTTGTAGGAGGGTTTTCCTGGTCCTGCAGTGGCTAGTATCTTCTCTAGTGCTACTTTGTGTCTGCTTCGTATTTGCAGGCTGTGTGGGGGTGTGTGTGTGTGTGTATATATATATATATATATATATGTATATATATATATATATATATATAAATATATATATATGTTCACACCCACACAGCCACTACTGAGATAGATGCTATTTTGTATATTACCATTTACAGGTTTTGTATCCTTATGAATATACAAATACAGAAACACACACATACACACATATATGTACATGTCTCCCCCATCAGAATGTAAACTCCCTGAGAACCAGAACTGTCCCACTTTTGCCTGTGTATCTCCTAGACTAGCACGATAGGTACTTATTAATTTCAAGCTTGGTAGATTGAACCTTGGTTTCTTCACTTGTGAAATGAGAAGAATAAGATCTATAGTATTTTTTCCCTGGGATTATTGTGAGGTACAAATCTGATATCTAATTCAATTCAGCAAATATTTATGGAACTTCTAGTAGCTGGTGGGGATACAAAAATAAATGAGAAGAAACAATTCCTTCCTTTAATGAGCTTATACTTACTTATTGAGGATATAAAGTGTGTACAAATATGTATATCTATAACTACATATCTATACACATAAATTCATATAACGATAAAAACTGGGGGGTTAGCTCTTAAAAGAACTTTTTATCAAATTCTTTCCACTAAAAACACTAAAAACTGGAAGGACAATCAATAAAGACTTCACTTTAGGGAGGATCCTCGAATTGGGTTTGGAACTGGGTTTTGAAGGAAGTTAGTGGATTGATTATAAGAGGCAGCTGTGGTAAGGAGAGTGTTAAAGC
Organism: Myrmecobius fasciatus; assembly: GCA_023553655.1. NCBI lineage: Eukaryota > Metazoa > Chordata > Mammalia > Dasyuromorphia > Myrmecobiidae > Myrmecobius > Myrmecobius fasciatus. The sequence goes on from JAJPUD010003989.1 coordinate 75,120, forward strand.
ATTCTGTTAACTAAAGATCCTATTTAAGGGTACTAAACATAGTATAACTGTCCATCATCATCATCATTACCAGTGTTATCAAGCCAGATTGCAGCAAATAAGAAGGAACTTACAAATATATCTCATTATATATATATATATATATAATATACACATATGTGTGTATCTATATATATATATACTATATATAAAAATAGAAATATATGCACAAATATATAGTGTGTGCATATGTGTGTATTTATATATATATATATATATATATATATAGGGCATATATATACACGCACATATACATGCATATTCATCTATGCCCACAAATAACCCCAGCCTAGATGGCTTCACCTGGATGGCAAACCCTGGCATGCAGCTCCAGTTGGGTCCGGGCTCTCAGGGCTCTCAGAGTTATGACTTATCATAACAACAGAATAGATCTTGGCATTGGCCATAAGTCCCCCAGGCATTCATTCTTTGCTCCATCACAATAAAGGCTCCCCTTTACACACTGCCTTATGATTTACAAAGGGCTTTCCTCGTGACAACTTGGTTCATTCAGTGGGTATGGGTTAATAAGCATTCTCTTTTTATAGAGCACGGGACTGTCTGGCCTTCCCTCAGCTAAAGGGACCAAGCATTAAGGCCAGGCCTCAAATGTGAGCCTTCTGATAGTGAAGTGGGGATTTATTATGTCATCCAGTATCTCATTATGTCAGATGGACACTCGAACCAAAGGTCTAAAGGGACTAAGGAGCAGTGTGGTATAGGGGAAATCACACCACCTCTCAAACTGAGCAAGTGAGCTCAAACTTATGTTGTTAGTACATATTCCTTCTGTGATCTTGGGCCATTGACTTCACCTCTCTGGATTGACCAATGTCTCCTCTATACTATAAAGAGTCCAGTTCTAAATAAAGCCTCTTCAGGTGCCTTCCAGTTCTAAAGGTAGGATCCTGAGAAGGCAAGAATAAGAGTGGTAGACCCAATAAATCTCTTAAGTCAGGGAGAGCTCTCTTCAGTCAAGACTAAGGCAGAAGTCAATGGTTTTGGAGAAGAGAGACTCAGATCTGGCAGGGAGATGGTAAGGAGGGAGGAGAAAGGGAGTGAAGAAAACAGTGAGAAGAAAGGAGAGAGATACCCCAGTGCAGGCCCTCATCCCCTCATGTGTGGACTACTGATGGTGAATCTCTATTGGTGGGTCTCTTTCCATTTCAATTTATCCTCTGTTTGGCTGTCAAAGTGATATTCCTCAAGTCTGACCACATCACTCCTCCCATGCTTCCTTCCCCCTCCCCTCCAATATATACTCAATAAATTCCAGTGGTTCCTTGTTTGTTACCTCTGGAATCAAATACAAAATCATCTATTTGGTATTCAAACGTTTCCTAAACTACCCCCCTCCACCTTTCTAGTCTTCTTACACTTTAGTCTGAAGTCCAGTGGCAGTGGCTACCTTATTGTTCTACAACAAGATACTCTATCACCTAACTCCAGGCATTTTTACTGGCAGTCCCTCATCCCTAGAATGTGCTCCCCATTCAGTTCTGCCTCCTAGCTCCCCAGGCTTCTTTTAAGATAAATATAAAATCCCACTTTCTATATAAAGCCTTTCCTAATGTCCCGTTCCCTCTGGTGATAATGTCCAATTAATCCTATATGGAGCTTATTTGTATAAAGTCGTGTCTTTGAGTTCTCTCTTCAACTAGAATGCGAGTTTCCTGATAGAAGGAATTGTCTTTTGCCCCTCTTTGTATCCCCAGAACTTAGCATAGTGGCTGGTACATGGAAGGTGATTGCATAATGGGTGTCTACTGACTGCCAAGACAATGCATAGTTTCAAGTAGGAGGGGAAAGAGACAGGTTTGAGAAAAGGGAAAGCAGCATGCCATAATAAAAGAACACTGGACCTTAGATCAGGAAACTGGATGCCATATCTGACTTTTATTTACCTGTTATGAGTGTTACTGTGGCTGAGTCACTTTTGAAATTTGGACTTCTCTTTTGTAGATAATTTTTTGTCCTACCTACCTGCTAAGACTATTGTGAGAAAGGGACTTAATAAATATTTGCCATTATAGAAACATTATTAAATGTTATATTAAATAGGTTATAGAAATATGATTAAAATAAACCTAGAATTTCAAATGAAGGGAAAAGGTTCTAACAGTTTGATAAGTCTCAGAGGGAGTGAGAATGCCTACAAAAGTGCACAAGACTGTGTGTGAATCAAACTTATGTTGACGCCCACAAAAAGAGCCCAACCTGTTTGCACACTGACAGATAGGACTTGCCTACACACAGAGAGGAGTTTGATTCATAGCTTAAGGAGACATTTTTTAAAAATGTTTTTGTTGGGATTCAAAAACAGTTAAATTCATTTTTTAAAAACATTGTTACTGAATTAGCAGACAGTGAGTTATAAAGCAATGTGTCAATGACTACAACAATGTAAAAAACTGAAATTGGTTGCTTGTAATTATAAGGACTGAGAAGGTTATGCTTGAAGAACAGTCAAGAAAATGAACTTTCTTCCCTTCTCTCTTCCTGCTTCCTTTTCATGTTGTTTCCTTCATTAAAATGTGACCAGGAGCTATCTTGCTTTATCCCCAGTGCTTAGCACACAGTAAGTACTTTATAAATGCTTTTTCCAATCCATTTACAAATGGGAAGGGAGGAAAAGGACTTATGAGTGAGAAACACTGTATATCTGCAAGAGTCAGGTGGCATACTGGTTGGTGTTTGGACATGAAAGTGATAAAATAATAAAAGATATAAATACTTTAAAAGTCTTAGAAGAAGAAAACTGAATGAGTTTGAATGGACAAAGAATCGCAATGGGGACTCATTCAGGATAGCTGAAAAGTAATTATGATACTTCATATGTTGAAATACGTTTAAATCTAAATAGTTACTAACCAAGTGGAGTTGACTGGACTCATATTATGGGTAGGTTTGGGGGTGAGTAGGAGGGCATTTGATCCACACTAAGGATTTCATCCATATAGAGAATTTCAGAATTATTTCTCCCAATACAAATCAGCCACCGTTGTGCCATTCAAAATCCTAGAGGACTGCCTGGGTCACGAAGAGGTCAAATGACTTGCCAGGGTTACCAAGCACAATATGAACTTAATTCTTCCTGACTCTGGAGGCCAGCTCTCTATTTCGCACACCATGGTGCCTCTCCAATATTGTTTTCCACAAAACATTGGCTGGAATAGGGGGTAAAAGAACTGTATAAACAGGAATGAATAGGACCATGAGATTTAGAACTAAAAAAGGCTTCTGAGATTCTAACTCAATCTCTTTATTTTACAGAAGAGGAAACTGAGGCCCAGAGAGGAATGAGACCTCTTTAAAATGAAACAGAAAACAGAATTAGATTTGAACTCAGATCTTGTGCCTATTTTTTTTCCCACAATACTTTAAAGATCAACCTCACTTCACAGATAGATAAGTAAAGTCCCAAATAGGGGAAGCTAGGTGGCACAGTGGATAGAGTGCCTGAAATTAGGAAGACTATTTGTGAGATCAAATCCACCTTCAGAGAGTTATTATGTATGTGACTCCAGGCAAGTTACTTAATCCTGTTTGCCTCAATTTCTCATCTCTAAAATAAAAAAAGGGAAAAAACCCACATGTGTAAAAAATGTTTGTAGCAGCCCTTTTTGTAGTGGCAAGGAACTGGAAACTGAGTGGATGTCCATCAGTTGGGGAATGGCTAAATAAGTTATAGTATATGATTGGAATATTATTATTCTATAAGAAATGATGAGCAGGCTGATTTCAGAAAAGTCAGGAAAGATTTATATAAACAGATGCTGAATAAAGTGAGAAGTACCAGGAGAATATTATATGCAGTAACAAGAAGATTATGTGATGATCAACTATGATAGATCCATCTATTCTCATCAACACAGTGATCCAAGACATTTCTCATAGGTGTGGCATAGAAAATACTACCTACTGGATGCCCATCAATTGGAGAATGGCTGAATAAATTATGATATATGAATGTTGTGGCATATTATTGTTCTATAAGAAATGACCAGCAGGACGATTTCAGAGAGGCCTGGAAAGACTTGCATGAACTGATGCTGAGAGAAATGAGCAGAACCAGGAGATCATTATACATGGTAACAAGAAGACTATATGATGATCAGTTCTGATGGATATGGCTCTCTTCAACAATGAAATGTTTCAAACCAGTTTCAATTGTTCAGTGAAGAAAGCCATATACACTCAAAGAGAGGGATATGAAATGTGGATCAAAACATAACATTTCATGTTCTCTATTGATATTTGCTTGCATTATATTTCCCTTCTCAGATTTTTTTTCTTGTAGATCTGACTTTTCTTGCACAGCCAGATAACTGTAAAAATATGTATACACATTCGATTTGTCAAGTATTTTAACATAATTAACATGTAGTGGACTTCCTGCCATCTAGGGGAGGGGTGGGGGTTGGGGGGGAAAATTGGTAACAGAAAGCTTTGCAAGGGTCAATGTTGAAAAATTACCCATACATATGTTTTGCAAATAAAAAGCTTTAATAAAAAAATAAAATTAAAAAAAAAGAAAATGCTACCTACATCCACAAAGAGAACTATGGAGACTGAATGTGAATTGAAGCATTGGATTTTCATATTTTTGCTTGTCTTTCTTTCTTATGGCTTTTTTCCCTTTTGGTCTAATTTTTCTTGTATAATGTGAAAAATATGGAAATATATTTAAAAGGATTGCACATATTTAGTCTATATCAGACTACTTGTTTTGGGAGGGGGGCGGTAAGAAAATTTGGGACACAAAGTCTTAAAAAATGAATGTTGAAAACTATCTTTACATGAATTTGAAAAAATTAAATACTACTTGGGGGGGAGATGATCTAAAGATGGAAACGGCAAATTACTGCAGTTTCTTTGCCAAGAAAATCCCAAATGAGATCATAAAAAATTAGACATGAGTGAAAAACAAGTGAAGAACAACAAAGTTCCAAGAGATTCAGTGACCTACTGAATAGGTAAGTTACTGTAAGTTATTCAATGTTCAAAAAAAATTCTCAAAGTTAAGAAAGCTGCATTCTATTTCTAACTCCCACTCTAGTGGTTTTTTTTTCCATTGTATAAAATATTAGCTCCATTTGGACTTCTGGGAGCCAAGATGGTAGAGTAATCAGTACATTGCTGTAACTTTCCCATGTTCACCTCCAGGCAGTCATAAAAGAGTGCCTCAAGATAGGTCCTGGAACAGCATAATCATCAAGAAGACAAAGTGAAATAATCTTTTAGCCCAGGATCAGCAAGAGGTCCATCTCACTTGGATAAAAGGATAAGATAGGAAGCTTCTCAATGAGTTGGCAGCAAGCCCCACCTCAGCAAAACAGACAAAGATCCTAAATCCCAGTATGGTGGAGCAGGCAAACACCAACATCAGGACCTACTTGTGTTTTAGCATAGCCTGGGGAGCCATCAGACTCCAGCTCTGGGAACCACTACATGATTTGGTATAGTCTCTGGAGAAATGCAGAAACACCCTACTGGGCCTCAGCACATTCTTGAAACCAGCACTAGGACTCCAGATAAGAAGCAGGTAAACTGTCAGACTACAGCTCTCAGCAGCACCAGTCACTCCCTCCTACCCATTCAGTGCAGCATCAGGCATAAGGGTCCCCTCTGGGCATCAGAGAAACATCAGTGCAGCCTTAGGCAAACAGCTAGAGCCTGCAGCCACTGGCACAAGAAACCTGAGACAGTACTCCTTTCCCCCCAGGGAAGAGAGCTCAAATTTAAGTGAAAAGAAAAAGACAAAGAAAAAATGAGCAAAACAAAACAAAACAAACAAAAAAAAAAGAATCTGATTATAGAAAGTTGCTATGGTGACAGAGAAGACCAAGATACTAACCCAGAACAGGACAATGTCAACACCTACAGATGTTAAAACCTCAAAGAAAAATGAGAAGTGATCTCAAGGCCAAAAAACCCCCCAAATCATAAAAGTATTCAAAAAGGAACTTAAAGATCATATAAGAGAGGTAGAAGAAAAACTGGGAAAAGAAATGAGAGTAATGTGAGAATATTATGGAAAAAAAGTCAACAACTTGGAATACTGATTAAAAAGTAGAATTGGCCAAATGTAGGAGATACAAACATTCACTGAAGAAAACAACTCCTTAAAGAGTGTAATTGGCCAAATGGAAAAAGAAAGTACAAAAACTAATTGAAGAAAACGAATACTTGAAAGTTAGAATTGGGCAAATGGAAGCTAATTACTCTATTAAACATCAATAAGTTCTTTTTTAAAAAAAAAAGGAAAGGAAATAAGAGAAAAGAAAAAATGGAAGTGAATGTAAAATATCTCATGGGAAAAACAGCTGACCTGGAAAATAGATCCAGGAGAGACCATGTCAGAATCATTAGACTACCTGGATGTCATAATCAAAAGGAGGACCTGGACAATATCTTTCAAGAAATTATCAAAGAATGTTCTGGAAACAGAGGACAAAGTAGGTATTGAAAGAGACTCACTGATTACCTCAGGAAAGAAATCCTAAAATAAAAACTCCAAGAAATATTATAATCAAATTTCAAAACTATTGGTTCAAGGGGAAAAAATGTTGCAAAAGTGTCCAGAAAAAAATAATTCAAATATTGCAGAGTCATGATCAGGATTAAACAGGATTTAGCACCTTCAACATTAAAGGATTGGAGGTCATGGAACATGATATTTCAAAAGGCAAAGGAGCCAGAACTACAACTAAGAATCACTTACCTGGAAAAAATATATATAATGCATCAAGGGGGAGGGGAATGGTCATTTAATGAAATAGAAGGATTTCAAGCTTTCATAAGTAGAACAGCAGAAGTAAACCAAAAATTTGACCTCCAATAACAAGACCTAAGAGAAGAATAAACAAGCAAAAAGGGGGAAAGAAAATAGAGTTAAACTGTTTACATCCCTACATGGGAAGATGATACTTTGAACCGATACTAACGTGAATTAGGTTCAAATGATGCTCATCGCCTACCCTCCCATCTTCCCCTTCATTGTAATAGGTCTTTTGCACTTCTTCATATGAAATAACTTATACCCTTCCACCTCTCCCTTCCTTTGGCACCCAATGTACTCCTTTCTCATTCCTTATTTTTTTTTCTTTCCCTCAAATTCACCTTATACCTATACCTTCTGCCTACATATATATATATATATATATATACATATATATATGTATGTATTTATGTATATATATATATATATTTCTTCTAGTTGTACTATTAGTGATACTGTTTTTTTCCCTTAATGTATTATGTTTAATTTTGCCAGAGAAATGATTCTTAATTGTAGTCCTAGCTCCTTTGCTTTCCAAAATATGTTCTAGGACCTCCAATCCTCCAATCCTTCAATGTTGAAAGTGCCAAGTCCTGTGTAATTCTTATTGTGACTCCCTGAAATTTGAATTGTTTCTTTCTGGTCACTTGCAATATTTTTCTTTGGCTTGATAGTTTTGACATTTGACTATAATATTCCTTGGAGTTTTTATTTGGGGATTTTTTTTCAGGTGATCAGCGAGTCTTTAAACGCCATTTTGTCCTTTGGTTCCAGGACATGGGAGCAATTTTCCTTGATAATTTCTTTAAAGGTTTCATCCAAGTTCTCCTTTTGATTATGGCTTTCAGGTAGTCCAATAATTCTGACACTCAGTCTTCAGAATGATTGGATTACAATCCACAGTGTATTAGTGTCCCCATTTTTCCCATTTCCTCTGCAACATTTATCATTTTCACTTTTTGTCATATTAGCAATCTGATAGATGTGAGGTAGTACCCCAGAATTGTTTTAATTTGCCTTTCTCTAATCAAAAGTGATTTTATGCACTTCTTCATATGTCTGTGGAGAGCTTTGATTTCTTCTTCTGAAGACTGCTCATATCCTTTGAGAAATGGTTTATATTCTTATAAACTTGACTCATTTTTCTATATATTTAATAATTGAGTGCCTTATCAGAAACATTTGCTATAAAGATTGTTTCCCAGTTTTGTTTTTCTTCTAATATTGATTGCATTGGTTTTGTTTATAAGTTTTTTAACTTAATATAATCAAAATTATCTGTTTTACATTTTTGTAATACTCTCTGTCTTTTGTCATCAATTCTTCCCCTCCCCTCTGGCAGGTAGGCTATTCCTTGTTTTTTCTAATTTGCACATTTAGTGTTATGATTACTCCCTTTGTTTTCCTTCTATCCAATTTTTCCTCCTATTTGTTCGTTCTCTTTAATTTTATCTTTTCCCTCCTCACCAGTGTTTTGCTTCTGTCTACCACCTTCCTGATCTGTCCTCTCTTCAGTCAATCCCTATACTGGTTTATTTAATCTCCTCCCCCCTACTTCCCAGTCAGGTAAGATAGATATCTATATACAAGTGATTATGTATATTATTCTGTCTCTCCTGACATAACAATTCACTTTTTTAAAAAATTTATCATACAAACAAACCACTTTCATTGGCTGTTCACACAAATACCTTTCATTAATAATTATTTTAATTCACCAGTTTTTTAATCGACAAGTGTTTTTAGTGGATCATCTATATTTTATTTTTAATGTCTGATTAAAGTTTTCTTCTATGTTTGGAAATCCCTCATCTTCTTTGGGTGGCTGGGTGGGTAAGGTTAATGCTGGCACCTACCCCAGAATTATTGTGAAAAATAAAAAAGGTAGTATAGGCAAAGTGTTTTGCAAACTTTGAAATTATATATACATGTTAACTGCTATTATTGCTTATTTTTTCAGAAGGCCAAAACAAATATTTTCTGCATAAATATCCTAATTCACATAAGGAGACGTAGAAATCTAGGTCCCAGTACTCTCTCCCTCTGTACAATAATGATCTATCTCTCTCCTTTCAACCTCATCATGGAATATGCCACTGATATTATGAACAAAAAGAACAATGGATATAGAATCATAAGATTAAGGGGCCCTAAGAGAGGAGTTTAAGAAAGTTAGAGATTATTTCGTTCAAACACTACATTTTCCAGATGAAGAAACTGAGGGTTAGGATGGAAGTTTTCCCCATGCTTAAGCTTAATACTTCCTCCTACAGAAAAGGCTTAATTATCAGAATGACTAGTCCTTCTAACAATCTTGCCTTTTGAGGCAACTCTAGTTGGCTCAATGGATGTAACAATGCTACTGCTTGAGTTGAAATCAGTAAAGAACTGAGTTCAAATCCAGTCTCTGACACTGACTAGTGGTGTAAACCTTTATAAACAAATCACTTGACTTCTACCTGCCTCAATTTGCTCACCTGTAAAATGGGGATAATAATAGCACCTATGTCACAGGTTCAATATGAGGATCAAACGTGTTAATATTTTGTAAAATGCTGTCTAGTAGGTTGTTTAATAAATGTGTGCTTCCTTCCTTCCTTTCTCCCTTCCTCTGCCCTAGGAAATTATTTCAAAATTTACTTTGATTTTTTTTTCAATTCAAATTTACTTTGAATTTTTTTTTACTTTGCTTAGAATTTGTACTTATCTTCCTTTTTATCTTTGTATCTCCTATCTTCCACCATGGCCCAGTATGCTATGTTTAGAAATACTCATTGAGTCCATTTGAATTGAATGTTCCAGATCACCCAAGTCCCAGGTGCTAGAGATGGAGTTTTAGTCCTCTTCAAACCCAGAGTTCTTTCCAGTACCCAGGAGCTGCCTAGAATTTGGGTCCCCATTCTATCACTTACTATGGGAAGAGGAAAAAGTCATGTCACAGATCAGATGTTCAGTCTTCTCATCTGTAAAATGGAATAAAAAACAGGGACTGGATTTGAATAATATCTGGGATATTATTTTTCTAAAATGGGGGTTGGGGACTTTAGATCTGAAAGGGGCCTTAGAGAATATCTAGCAAACTGCCACATCATCATCAATTTACAAATCACTTCCACTTGTTTTTCAGATATGTCCAACTCTATGTGACCCCACTGGGGATTTCTTGGCAGAGAGAGAGTACTTTTGCCATTTCCTTCTCCAGCTCATTTTACAGAGGAAGCAACTGAAGTAAATAAGGTAAAATAACTTGCTCAAGGTCATACAGCTATAGGGAGCATCTAAGATTGGATCTGAACTCAGGAACTTGAGTCTTTCTGACTATAGGCTTAGCACTCTATCCACTGTTCCACAAAACTGCCCCATTTTAGAAAAGAAAGAATTAATATTAACCCAGACTTTCTGATTTTAAATCCAGTGTCCCTTTCTCCACTGTCATACTACTTCTATTACCTACCCCTACCATAAGCTTATTGAGAGGTCAGAGTTCTGTAAATAATAAAGTGCCATGAAAGTGAGCTTCTGTTATTCCAATGATCAGAAATGGTGGTGTTTTTTTTTCTTAAAGCTATGTTGGGAAAAAACAAAGGATCAAAGAAGGAATAGGATTCTTACTTAGGAATATAGGATAATAACACACAATACAGAGAAAGCCAAATTATTTAACTTCTATTTTGTTTCCATTTTCTCAGCCAAAGAAAATAATCCTTCAACTAGAAAGAACAGGGGGGAAATTATGAATCACAGGTTAAAAGCCCAAGATGGGTAGTAAAATAGAAAGAAAGAACCTAGCTGCTCTTGATGAGTCCAGGTTACCAGCCCCAGACAAACTACCCTCCAGGGCACTGAATGAACTGGCTCAGCTGAGACTGCTGAGCTACTGTGAGTGATCTTGGAAATATTGTGGAGGAGAGAAGAGGAGGGCAAATATTGTCCCAATTTTTTTCTAGTAAAAAAATAAAGTAGAATTTGCCAATTTAGAGGTTAACAAGTTTGGCTTTGAATTATTACAGAGATGTAAGAAAGGAATCAGTGATCACAAATCATAGTGAACACATGATCACAAAGAGGGAACACAGCACCACTGTGAGAATGTAAACTTCTGGAGAGTAGGGAGTGTTTCATCCTTTGAGAATCCAAGGCTTCTTGATTGCCTAACAAAGCATCTGACATAATTCCTGAATATTTGCTGATTGATCAAACAACAGCATATTCCAGTCTATCACCCCTTTCTTCTTTAACAAGATTATTAAACTAGTAGATCAATAATTTGCCAAGATTTTGACAAATATTTCATATTAAACTTGCAGGCAGGATAGAGATGTTGACTAGAAAGAAGCATAGTTAGATGGAATGGACAAGGACTAAATGGTTTATGTCAAAGAAATAGTCACTGTAGTGTTTGGTTTGAAAAGTAGTCCCTAGTGAAGTGAGCCAGCCAGGTGGGTACAGTGGATAGAATGCTTAGCCTAGAGTCAGAAGGATTCATCTGAGTTCAAATCCAGACCCTTACTTAGCTGTGTGACTCTGAGCAAACCCTATTTGCCTCAGTTTCCTTATTTGTAAAATGAGTTGGAGAAGAAAATGGCAAACTACTACAGTATCTTTGCCAGGAAAAAAATTTCAGATGGGTTTGGATTTGGATACAACTGAAAAACAAGTGAACAACAACAACCCTATTAGAGTCTGTACTTGGTCCTGTGTTGTCTCAACAATTTTTTTTTAATCAATGATTCAGATAAAGGTACAGATAAAGGCTCTTATTTGCAAGTGAGATAAAACTGTAAGGAATAATTAACAAGATGGATCATAGGGTCAGGATCCAAAATGATCTTGAAAATCTAGAATGCTGGATTAAACATAAGGATAAAATGTAAAATCTTACTCAGGTTCAAAAAATCAATTTTATAGTAAAAAAATGGGGGAGGCATAGACAATTCATATGAAAAAAAAGATATGAATAATTTAGTAGACAGTATACTCAATATGAAACAGCAGAGTAATATGACAGCCAAAAAAAAAAAGCTAATGGAATCTTAAACTATATTAAGAGAAGCTTATTAATAGAAGTAGTCTGCAGCATTTTGCCCTGGTCAGCCACATTGGGAGTCTGGGGGAAACCTGATTTTAGGAAGGACACAGAAAAACTGGCGTGTTTCAGAGGAGAGTCACCCGTGAAAGGTGTCCTGTCATGTTGTATGTCAATCAACTGAAAAAATTAAGGATGTCTGGTGATGTGAGGGAAGATGGTAACTGTTTTTAAGCATAGAAAGGGATGTCCTATGAAAAAAGAAATTTGTCTTCTTCTGCCTGATTCTAGGTTAGTGATTAGAAGTTATAAAGAGCTAAGTGGGGGCAGCTGGGTGGAGCAGTGGATAGAGCATTAGCCCTGAAGTCAGGAGGACCTGGGTTCAAATTTGACCTCAGACATTTAACATTCCCTAGCTGTGTGCCCGGGGGCACCCAACATAACCATAATTTCCAAAAAAAAAAAAAAAAAAAAAAAAAAAAAAAAAAAGCAAAGTCTCAGTTTCAAATAAGGAAAAGCTTCCTGAACTACTAATGATGACCTGAAAGGCAGTGGACTGCCTTAGGGTATAGTGAGTTCCCCCTTGTTAAAGATTGCAAGGAAAAACTGGATGATGAAAAGTTGTGGGAGATGTTGTGGTTCTTGAGTTGGCGTCATCTCCATAACATGACATAGCAATATCTTCCAAATGCAACATTCTATAATTCTCTTTGATGTTTCAAAGGGGTTATTGGGATATTTTTCTCTTGCTCTTCTCTGATGTCTTTCTGTGAAGGTAGAGGTGATCCTGCATCCTCTAAGGACTTAGAGAAAGAATGAAAGCCCTTGCAGGTCCTACACCAGATTGAAAGGATATGAAGAACAGCCAGAAATTACCCAAATATTTATGGACTGAGTAATAGCCCTGACTAAATTTAGAAAGGTTCGTCACCAAACTGGCTCCCAAGCCATGTGGCTATCTAGTCATATCATCATCATCATCATAGCTAACATTTATAAAGTGCTATATGCTAAGCACTTTGTAATTATTATCTCACTTGATCCTCCCATCAACTATAGGAAGTAAGTATTATTATCATCCTCCTTTATCAGATGAAGAAACTGAGGCAGACAGAGGTCAAGTACATTGCCAAGGGTCACACAACTAGTAAGTACCTAGATGCCCCAGATTTATAAAGATTATCTACACTGATGTGGAGAGTGATAACTTGGGCTCAGGAGGAAAAATTCACAGATAGTTTAGTAATCAAGTATGTGAAATATTCAAATAACACTTTTTCTTTTAGGTGTGAAAGGGAATTTAATTTATTTTTAAATTTAGTTTATTTAATTGCTATTATTTATTAATTTATCATGTCATTTTATTACTCATCACTACAAAGGAAATATTTTTACTTAGGTATAAAACTTCAATTTAACTGATATATGAAATTTTCAGTGTGCAAACTCTCTTCATCAGTACAGATCACTAAATTATTTGTAATTTATAGTTCTAGAGCATCCATAGGGTCAAAGACTGAAAGCTGAAAGGAGGTTTAGAGGTCATTTTACAGACTAAAAAAGTGGGGTTTAGAGATTAAGTGACCTAGTCCTACTATTATCAGTGATGAGTGGCAAATGACAAGAGGATTTAGGCCCTCAGATTTTAAACCCAGCACCTTTTCTACTCCAAACAGGAATTTATAATAACCAAGGGAGTATTTACAAAGCTAAAGAAATCCAATTGATTAATCTTCCACTGATCTCTTAAAGGCCTAGATGTCTAGGTCTTTCTAGGACTTAATCTCCAGGAATTTCTTCTTTTTCATTCAACTGAAACCCTCCTTCCAGATCCCACTTCTAGAACTGAATCAGCAGAGCTAATCTCACCTGGGCTGGATTTTGGAGCAAGGGCAAAGTTTGAAAAAGCAGAGGTTTCACACTATCTCAGGCAGCTAGTGACAGTGAGTGGATAGTGCTGGGTCTACAGTCAGGAAGATTCATCTTCATGAGTTCAAATCCAGCCTCAGACACTTACTAGCTGTGTGACTCTGGGCAAGTCACTTCACTCTGTTTACCTCAGTTTCCTCATCTGTTAAATGAGTTGGAGAAGGAAATGGCAAAGCACCCCAGTTACCAGTGCCATGAGAACCCCAAATGGGGTCATGAAGAGGTAGACACCTCTATAAACAATAGCACAACAAACATCCCTGTCTCAGCAATTCTAAAACTTGATAATCCAGTCTTAGCAGCAGGCACCAGAGTCTCCCCTCATCCTCATCCTGACCAGCCTCTACTCCAATCGCCAGAAACAAGTCTTCCCCCTGGGTTTCAGGACCATGTAATGACTTCCCCTGCTCTCTGACTCAGTAGCTATGGGCCTTACATAATTCACTTCCAAAACAATAGCCAACTATGTTATTGGCAGCTATACACAAGTTGATTTAAAAGCCTTTAAGGAACTACGACATTTTCACTTTAATGTGAAACTATAAAGCCACGAGCTCATAGTGAAACTTCAGAGTTAAACTATAAAGATTCAGAAATAAGATACACACAACTAATATTTGTTCAGTTATACTTAGCCAGGGATTTAATACTAGTGGAAAGGTCAGAGGATAATAGGAGAATTGATTTAGAACTGGAAGGGATGTGAGAGGTAATCTAGCCCAAATCTCTTCTTTTATAGTCGAGGAAATTAAGAGCCAAAGAATTAAGTGATTTTCCTGTGGTCATGCTGGTAGGAATGGCAAAGCCAGAATTTGAACTCATATCTCTGGCTTCAAGTCCAGCACTATGGGTACCTCCTGATGAATGGGAAACTTGAATTCTTCATATACAGGAGCATTTTGCAGGGAAATCATAGGATCAGAGATCAAGAACTGGAAGGGACTTTCTAAATTACAGAATCACAGAGTTAGAAGAAATTTCAGCAGCCATCTCTTTCAACCTTCCACTTAAAGACCTCTAGAGATAGGGAGGCCACGGACTGCCATCCCACTTTTGGACAACTCATTCTGAGGAAGTTTTTCCTTAAATTAAGCCAAAATCTCTTTCTCCACAGCAACTCAGTCAGTCCCCTGGGGCCAGTGAAAACAAATCTAATCCCATTTCCTCAAGATAATCCTTCAAAAAAGTTGGATCTGGCTATCATCTTATCTTCTCTAGGACAGAAAGCTTCTGAATCAGGAAAGTAAAACAGTTACTAAAGTTATCTAGTACTCCCCAAAACATACTCTTCAATCCAATGACACTGACCTCGTGACTGTTCCATGAACAAGACACTCTATCTCAGTTCTGGGGATTCTCTCTGGCTGTCCTCCAGGTCTAGAACACCCTCACTCCTCTTCCCCCACTCTGTATCTTCCTAGCTTCCTTTCAATCCTGGCCAAAATCCCACCCTCAACAAGAAGCCTTCCTCTCTCTATTCCAATGCTTTCCCTCTTTTACTTATCCCTTGATTTATTCTATTTGTAGGATATATCCTATTGTATATCATACATATACTATATCCTATATTACACATAGATTATTTTATACAATATATTTGTTTGCATGCTATTTCCTCCTTTAGGCTGTAAAGTTCTTGATAGGGATGTCTTTTGCCTCTTTTTGTACCTCCTTCACTTAGCACAATGCCTGACACATCATCATCATCATCATTATTATTCAGTTTTTTTTCAGTCTTGTCTTCATGACCCCATTTAGAGTTTTTTTTTGGCAAAGAGACTGGAGTAATTGCCATTCTCTTCTCCAGCTTATTTTACAGATGAGGAAATTGAGGAAAATAGGTTGAATGACTTATAGGTTGAATGACTTGCCCAGAGTCACACAGCCACTAAAGGTCTGAGATCAAGATGACATGATTTGCCCCAGATCATAGAGGTGATAAAATAATAGAATCAAGGTTGCAACATAGCTCCACAATTCTCCAACCCTGTCCAACATACAACAACAATAATACCTAACATTTATAGATTTCTGAAGTGCTTTACAATTATCTTTGTTGAGCCTCACACCAACCCAAGCACTTAAATGCTCTTATTATACCCATTTCCCAGATGAGGTACCTGAGCCAAATAGAAGCTAAATAATTTGCCTAGAGTCATACAGCTAGTGCCTGAGGCCAGATGGGAAATGATGTTTTCCTGACTACAAATCTAATGCTTTTTCCCCTTCACTGCCCTCATGAGTCCTATCATTCTTCCCATTTTCAGAATCCAGTAACCAAAGACTTGGTAGTTCCAGTAACAGAAGAAGCAACTTCAGTTCTTGGACTTAAAAATACTTATATTGCCATGCTGATAAAGTCACAACCATGCCCTCAGCAATTATCTGAGTTAATACTCCTAGCAGTGGACTGCAAATTTAAGTTGCATTTGGGGAAAAAGCCATTTTGGGGGGAATGATAATGCTCTGAAATCCTGTTGCCTTCAGGGCCCATTCAGTTACCAGGCATCTTGAAAAGTTTACCAGCCTTCTTTTTCCCCCAGAGTTCAAACCTGCCCTTAAATTTTTTTTAAATCTTCCATTTATATTCTTAAGTTTCCACAGAATAGCAGGTTCAAAGAGAACTGAATCAATGTGTGACATTTATCTTTAGAGCAAATGGACATAATCTTCCCAACCCCATCAACTTTTAGAGGAACAGGCTGGCAGACACCAAGAACACAGGATCACATTAAAGTAACCTCTCCTACAAGGGGCACAGAGCTCTCAGTGGAGGAGAGAGGGACAGCTGCAAAGCTGCAGAGGCTTCAAGCAAAATTAAACATACAATGACCTGGCAAAATGAATCATGTCCCAGAATCCATATGGACTAAAAATCATTTTCTTTTCTTTTTCCTGCTCGGAACCTCCTTTGACCTCCAAAAGGTAAAAAGGTCATGGAGCTGCTTCTGTCTAAATGACCAAGCCCAAGGTCAGCTCATTCCCAGCATGTCCCACACTGGCTGTAATTCTTTCAGGCTTCCTTTTCCATTTTTCGGCAACATTTAAATAAATACCTCAAAAATTCTAATCCTACGTGTCATCATATTGGTTTGTTGCTTCTCTCTGGGTTTTTTTTTTTTTTTTTGGTTGCTTTTTTTTTAAAGGAAGATGTGGGAGACAAACTGATTTCCCACTGCTGCCTGCCATCATTATCTTGAACAATCAGGAAAGGCAGGGCCAAGTTTGTAAACAAGGAAGCAGGCATGATTGGGGCCAAAGAAAGGTAGCATAACACAGGGGAAGAATCCTAAACTTGGAGCCCATACAGACCAGGGTTCAAATTTCACCCCTGACATTTAATGGTGCTGTAACTACCTACAGGTAGTTGTTTGAACCATGAGCAAATCACATGACTGTGGCAAGCTTCAGCTCTCATATGTAATATTGAGATAATTAAACTGGTGCTAACTCCCTCAGGGGATTGTGAGGATCAAATGAAAGGAGGTATATAAAGATCTTTGTAAACCTAAAATACTATTTTTAATATTGTTACTATATCCAGAGATTCTAACCCATGAAGCAACGGGAGGTTTATTATAACAACAATAATAGTTGCAGTTAAATTTATACTATGCTGTAAGGTTTATAAAATGTTTTAGAAATATCATAAAAATAGCTAACATTTTTGTATTGCTTACCATATGCCAGGCACTGTGCTAAGTGCTTTACAGTTTTTGTGTCATATGATCCTAGGAGGTAGTTGTTATTATTATCCTTATTTTACAGATGAAGAAATTGAGGCAGATAGAGATTAAGTGATTTGTCCAGGATCATACAACAATATAAATGTTTGAGGCTGGTTTCAAACTCTAGTTTTGGAATTAAGAAACTTGGTGTTTCAATTCTGAATCTGATATATACTAGCTCTTGTAACTAAAGGCAAGTCACTGAACCTCTGGGTGTTTCAAACAAGCTAATATTAGTGCTGTTTCTGATGAGTTCTTGATCTGCATCCGTGTTCTGAGAAGTTTCCACATCCAGGATTCCCTATATGGATAACATCAGAAGCCTTCCAACTCCTTCTCCCCACCCCCACTCCGCCAAGTTGATTTTTGAAAAAAACCATAAAGTTGAATCAGACCTATACCTAAGGCTTTCCCACAGATTCTATTTCATTTGAGAATGAGCCAATGCCTGAACAAAATGGAGAAAAGGAAAATGAGAGCAGATTCCCTTCCTCCCTCCCCCACACTTCTCTTATGTTTGCTGTGGACCATGCTCAATGGTGGGGACATTTCTATCACTATCATCTTATAACTCTGTATTATGAAAATGAATAACAAAAATTAAATGTGTTTTTGTTTGCAGTTTGACCAACTGAGGGCTCACCGGGAAAATGGAGATGGGGGAGCTTGATTTTACAGAAAATAGTCTAAACATGCTTTGTTGTCATTCTGGGTAAATGACTAGATGTATCATCAGATGGCTAGAAATCACATCAAACTGAAGAACTTCATTCAGACTATGTCTATATAGGCAAGGCAAAATGGAAAACAGGAATTTACTGTCAAGGGTAATAGGTCATCAAGTTGCCAATGTTTTCTCTCTAGGAATCCTTTCCTCTAAGTTTTCTAATAAAGAATTTCCCTCAGGTCCCTTACATGGGACCAAAAGAGAAAGTGACAGGTCCTGGGAAAAATAGGAGAAAGGTCTCCGCCCATTTAGTGTTGAAGGTCCAAGATACAAATCCTGATAGCTTGTTGCTACCTATTTAGGTGCCCCCTAACCTAAAGAGACTTAAATTTCCTCAACAGATGGAACAAAGATGACGTAAAGAGGTTCCTGCCTCCTCTGAATCCTGGTTCTGTGATCTTTTCAAGTCCATATTTTAATAACTTTTCCAACCACAAGTCTTTAATAAAAATTTGCTTTAGTATAGAGGAGTTGAAAAAATTAGATAGACATGAATAAGAAAAATCAGCTCTTTGGATGCTGTGGAAATTGAGCCTGAAAGTCTCCTTCTCTACATTTTCACCCGGAGAATTCTTTTTCCTTAATAATATTTAATTACATGTTTTATTAATACTTTAACATTAAATGTCAATACAACCAACTAAATTTGGTTAGTAAGCATATTCATCTAATGTATTTCATTTCAAAGCATAAAAATGATAACAATTTTTCAGTCACCTCCTCTAAAAACTGGAAAACTCTCTTGACTGTTTTTCTTTTTGGCCAGAGGAGGGGAAAAGATTGGATTCAATTTTTTAAAACAGATTTTCTATGAATCTTTCATGTTAAAGTTTGCTCACCAGCCTGCTGGACTCCTGGAATAGCCAATGTATATATAAATGAAAGTACACACCCTTTGGCTATGTTGATTGAGAGGGAGAGAAAAGAGGGAAAGGGAGAGAGAAAGGAGGGGGGAGAGAAAGAGAGAGAGAGGAAGAAAAGGGGGAGACAGATAGACAGACACAGATGGAGGAGGAGGAGGAGGAAGAAGAAGAAGAAGAAGAGAGGAGAAGAAGGAGAAGAAGAAGAAGAAGAAGAAGAGAAGGAGGAGGAGGAGGAGGAGAAGGAAGAAGATAAGGAGGATGAGGAGGACTAGAACAAGGAAGAAGAAGAAGAGGAGGAAGGGAGCAGAAGAGAGAGAAAGAGAGAGAGAGAGAGAGAGAGAGAGAGAGAGAGGGAGGGGGAGGGAGGGGGAGAGAGGGAGAGAGGGAGAGAGGGTGAGGGAGAGAGGGAGAGAGGGAAAGAAAGCAACTTGCACTGTGAGGGCTTACTTGAGACACCTTTGTCATCTTAAGATAAAGTAATTCACTTGAGTAGTACAATGAAAAACTGCTATTTAACAGTTTCTGTTTGTTCTAAGGCAGCTCAGTGGTATAGTGGATAGAGCACCAGGCCTGGAATCAAGAGGAACTGGGTTCAAATGCAGCTTCAGATACTTACTAGCTTTGTGGCCCTGAGCAAATCACTTGACCTCCATTTACCTCAATTTCCTTATCTGCAAAGTGAGGATAAAAAGAGTACCTCCCTCCTAGGATTGTGGGGGTTAAATGAGATAATAATAGTAAAGCACTTGGCAAATTGTTGTTATTCAGTCATTAGTCATGTCTAACTCTTCATGATCCTATGGA
The DNA here is from genome assembly GCA_023553655.1 of Myrmecobius fasciatus. Taxonomy (NCBI): domain Eukaryota; kingdom Metazoa; phylum Chordata; class Mammalia; order Dasyuromorphia; family Myrmecobiidae; genus Myrmecobius; species Myrmecobius fasciatus. Next base: position 95,017 of record JAJPUD010003989.1, read on the forward strand.
CGATATTGTCTATGGGGTTTTTTTTGGCAAAGGCACTGGAGTGGGTTTGCCATTTCCTTTTCTAAAGCATTAAGGCAAAGGGGAATAAATGAGTTGCCCAGGCTCACACAGCTAATCAGTGTGAGAAGCCACATTTGAATTCAGGTCTCCCTGATTTCAGAGCCAGCACTCTCTCCACTGTGCCAGCAAGCTGCCTCATACCTGGCCCATAGTAAGGGCTATATAAACACTAGCTGTTATTATTCTCTCTGAAGCATCTTATGTCATTCAAGGTTTTTTGGTAAACCTTTAGCAAGGTGGAATCTATTATGATCAAAAGGCAGCTTCTTTGTCCAAGTCTTGTAAAAATGAATTTTCACATAAATCCCAATTGCCCAATGTATTAAAAAAATAGATAGCAAAGGTACATTGTGCCTCTGACAGCAACCATGGGCAAGACACCTACCTTCTCTATAGAATGCTCACTATTCTTAGCTCTATGAGCCCCAGTGTCCACATCTGTAAAATGGAACTAGTAATAATTCATGTAATACCTCCTTAGAGGCTGGTTGTGAGGCCCAGATGAGAATGAAGAAGGCTTTTCAATGTTTAAAGCACTAGTTGGTATCAGCTACTGGTATGAGTAAAAGGAGAAACTGCAGTGGTAAACATATATGTGAACTCTGCCTTTTTAGCCTCTTTTTTTCTGAAGACTTTTGGTCCAACCATCGATTTATTCAGAAGATGTATCCAGTATGTAAGAGTGCTTATCTATCACAGCCAACTAGGTGAAGAAAACATGAATTCAAATCCTGCCTGTGATACTAGCTGTGTGATTCTGAGTAAATCATTTAAACCTCTATTTATCTCAGTTTCTTCATGTGGATACTGGGAATAATAATATCAATGTACTTCCCAGGGTTTTTCTGAGAATTAAATGTGATAATATTTGTCAAGTACTTTGTAAACTTTGAAGGACCATGTAAATGCTAGGTGTTATTTTATCATCCAAATCTACCACTTTTCTTTCTGGCTTGCCTGAATTTTTGTATTTCCTCCCAATAAGATCATAGATTTAGAATTGGAAGGAATCTTAGAAGTCACTGAATCCAATTACCTAATTTTAAAACTGAGGCTCAGAGGTGTAATTTGCCCACAGTATCAGAAGGAGCACATGATAAGGTGATGATTCTAACTCAAATCCTGTGTCTCCAAGGTCAGGGCTCTTTCCACTGTACCAACACCTTCTTTTGTTAGACAGCAGGAAAGAAAAGGAAAAGAAATAAAAGCAACTCCATTCATCTCAGATGTGACTAGCTGAGCATTAAACAAATATGATTTTAGACTGCTTCCTTAAGAATAATTTTTAAAAGGGGAGGGCAGCTACTGGTGCAGTGGATAGAGCACCTCTCCTGAAGTCAGGAGAACCTCAGTTCAAATCTGGTCTCAGACACTTAACACTTCCTAGGGCAAATCACTTAACCCCAATTGCCTCAGAAAAAAAAAACAAAAAACAAAAAACAAAAAACAAAAAAAACAAACAAACAAAAAAACCCTCAAAACTCTGTAGAAAGCATTTGTCATCACTGAGGTACAACTCTACTGATAAATAGTTTTGAAGATGATTATCAACCAGCATATAATCAAACAGTAGTTTAAGTAAAAATTACAATAAGCATAATGGATATAGCAGCATTGATTAGAAAGAGTTAATTAGTCACTGTTTTGAATAATCCATATGAATGATTCCTCTAAATCACCAAAAGGAAGCTTACCACACAAAGATGTCTTTCGCAATGATAAAAATATCTTTATGTCCCACTTCCTTTTCCCAAGGTTTTGTTCTCCAGAAAGGCTATGTTGGATTGGTCTAGAAAGTCATTCATGTAAGGGAGAAGCTTAGTCACTGGTGTGACCTCAGGGTAGCCATATCATCTCTCTTCTGGTTTTGTTTATAAGTGCATGAATTGTATACTCCGGTTTCCAGGGGAGTATATATGGAGCTTAAGTGGGGTTTTTTGTTGAGAATATTCCTATTACTTGGATCACATCTTCATTGATTTTATACATATATTATTTGGGTGCCTCAGCTTCCAGAGATTCATGCATTCTAGTTTCTTGCATCTACTTTGACATATTAACTGGGACTAAGGAATATGTCTGAGTTCTTCCAACACTCTGGGAGACAAATGACCATTTAATAAATGTATGATGACAGTGACAGTGATATTTCCATTGTAAGCGTTCCATAAAGCCCTGATATAGTCACCTTTCCCACCACTACCTACTCCAACTCTCCCAATCAAGGTTTCCCTGGAGAATAGTGGGTAGCTTCAAGGATAATAGGGTAACAGATTTATAGTTGGAGGTTACCAGGATCAACCTTCTCTTTTGGAAATTTGAGAAGTTTAAGGAATTGTCCAGAATCCTTTCTGAGGTTGAATTCAAAGGCACGTCTTCCTAACTTCCACATTAGTATTTCCATTTATTAGAATGGGAGCTAGTTGAGAGTAGGGCCTGTCTTGCTTTCCCTTTTTTATGCTCCCTGACCTTAGCACAGTGATTTTAACATAGTGCTGAATAAATGATTTGCTGCTGCTGTTTTTTTTTAATTTATTCCTTAAATCTGGGTCTTGATTTAGGCAGAAAAGAGGGAGGAGAGGAGTTCCAGAGGGAAAAATAATGTCCAGGACTAACTGGATACTCTTTATCTAAAAACCTCAGGCCTCTTGCAGTCTGTCCCAACACACTAAACTTTCACATAGACACACAACAAAGCTGTCTATAAACACCAGATCCCTGACATTGCACTGATCTTCCACTAAGGTTTTAACTGTGTCTCTTGCTATCTGAATGATCAATAAATTCATTCAACTTATAGGACCTGAGTTACACTAAAAGGAGGGCAAAGAGGCCTTTGGGCCCTCTTTTTATATACCAACAACCTCAGACAGGCTGGTTCACTCATTAGTGCTCCTGCCAGCTGCCGACTCTATTTCATGGAGTAGGTGGAGGTAGGAAGCCCTACCTCAATTTCCTGCCTCTGTGACTTTTTTTACACACAAGAACTTTGAGTCAGCATCCTAAGAAAAAATTTTAGGGATCACTCCTGCAGGCTTTTCTCTGAGTAACTTTGAGTAGTATATGTACTATCATTCCTTGTTCAAAGTCCAAGCACAGATAATTTTTGATCCCCAAGTGCATTACTTCTAATTCATGCTATCTCCTCTCTCTACTCAACTTACCCAAACCATCTGAAAATGAGTCAACTCTTTCTTCTTGACTTTTGTCTTGTCACCTGACTCTGATAACTCTAGAGGAGATAATAAGGCTGATGATTATTGCCTCACTTAAATCCAATTCACATGCAAGTCAAAATATCACCTTCCTGAAGTCATGGGTCCTCTGTGATGAACAACAGTAATAGCAACAACTTCCTTTTCAATTTGGCAGAATATTCTTGACAAAAACTTAAGAAAACCACTTAAGTTCCATATATACTTCCATGGAAACCTGAGCATATAATTCATGACTAAGCTTTCCCTTGAATGAATGATTGTCTAGACCAATCCAACACAGCCTTTCCAGAGAAGAAAATCTGGGTTGTGAATTTTCCATATGGAACTCCTTTTAGGAAAGGAGTTAGGTTGGCTTTGGAATCAGGAAGTCATGGCTTCAGGCCCTGACTCTGGCACAGACAAGGTATGTGATCATGGGCAAATCACTTAACCTCCTAATGTCCCAGGTAGCTCTCTATAAGTATAAACTGCAGATGAGTTACAGAAGGTGATCACTTAGTAAAAGGAATTTTTTATACTGTCCTTCCACTGATAAATCACAAGGCTGAAGAGAGAAACAGAGGCAGAGATACAGAGAAAAAGAGACAGAGAGACAAAGACAGAAAAGAAACAGAGAAAAAGAGACAAACATTCAGAAAAAGAGAGACAGAAATGGAAACAGAAGAGACAGAGAGAGACAGATAGAGACAGAGAGACAGAGACAGACAGAGACAAAGAGACAGAAACAGAGAGAGAAGAAAAGAGAGGAGAGGGGAGAGAAAGTATTAACTAATGAAGGAAAATCTCTAAAATCAGTTTCCTTTTTCTTAAGGAATTATGTAGGAATCAAGTTAAATAGATTCCCATTCTGTAATGTAACAAAAAGTGGAAACATAATAGTATATACTGTGACAAATTAGGCCAGAGCAAGCAGCTGATTATACAAAAGTCCATTTGTGATGAAGGCAGCAGGATGCAGAGTTCTCCCTTGTCCAATATTTCAAAAGCACTGGGTTTCACATGTTCAGCGATGCCATGCGCTCCCTGACAGTAATCCTTTGATCTTCCCCATTAAATATATTTTGTATGGACCTAGCCTGAACTTGGTAAGGGGAAAAAAATTCATTTGTTTGAAGGGGGAGGAGGGTTGTATTATAGTCCTCAAGGATGTTTCATTACCTATCAAATGGGAAGGCTTTGTCTGACATATATACAAAAAGCCACTATACTATTTAAGTGTTTTGTTTTTCTTTTTCTTTTTTTCTTTTTCCTTCTTTCTTTCTTTTTTTTCCCCCTACCACTGGAAGGGAAACAAAATGAACAGGACCTTAGGGAAAATGATAAGCAAACCCAGATGCCTTGAGGAGGATGACTAAAATCAAAGATTCCTTACCTGGATTGGTGGGTTTCGAAACCCTTCCCTTGGGTACAGGGAGCAACAATAATTCCAAGGATTGGGGTGGGGTTCCTTTTTCTTGTTTTTTCTCCAAAGGCTGAGGCGGCGAAGGATCTTCAGGCACCAGTGAAGACTTCTCGGCCAGAAGACTCCCAGCAGCTCTTGCAGCGACCTCTTTCAGAAGGGCTGCTGAGGAGGTCATAGAAGCCAGAGAGAGAAAAGAGCTGGCAGGGGGAGGGGGCTCCTGCCCGGGGGTCAAGCTTCTCTCACTCACTTTCTTGGATAAAGCTGCCAAAGTGGAACTGGCGGATTGGGAACTGAAGGGTGAGGGGAAGGATTCAAACCGAATAGTTTCCTCAGTCCGCGTGAGAGATTTGTCCTGGAGTACAGCATTGGCTGCTGCTTTCAACTTGAGGATGGCGGAATCAGGTGACAAGCCACAGGTGGTAGTTGAGTTTGGCAGCCATTTGCCTTGATTCCATATAAAACGGTTACCAGCAATGTATTGGTCATTCTGTTCTTGCTTCTCGGCCAACTTCCTGGCAAGAACACTTAGCTGTTGGGCATGATGAGATGGTGGAGAAAAGGACAGATTGGAGCCAAGGTTGACTGGAGATTCCACCCGGCCATTGGCGGTGACTGTGGCATCTAGCTTAAGGGAGCCAGCCTCCAACAGTCTCCTCAGATTGCTGCTCAAGGGCTTGTTTGAACCAGGGGGGTCATCATCACATAATGAAGACACTCCAGGAGAAAGGTGACCTTGACACTGCAATGGGTCTCGTAGGACCTCACTTTCCAGAGCTATCAGCTCCAAGGTATTGCTACTGGGGGTTGCACTCCCCAAGGAAGTGTCCGGGGAAGTAGATTGTTCTTGGATTCTGTCCTCGAGAGACAGTTTATAATTCTCCTGGACTTCTCCATAGGATGCTTCTGATGGGGTCTCCGAAGAGTTTCCAAACCAATGTTCTTCCTCACTAAGTTCTCCTTCTGCGTCTTCCTGTCTACTACCATCTGGAGGAATAAAGAATACCAAGTTTACTTCTAATGAGCAATGTATGTCTAAAGGCATTTAAAATGAATTCTTATTATGCATCATGGTCTTTCCTTCCACCCAAGAACTAATTGTGATGTGGGAAATCATTTTAATTAGGAGATAAATCTTTTTCCCTTTTTTCTGTTTTTTTATTTTCAAAATATATGCATAGTTTTCAAGATTCACCCATGCAAAACCCTATGTTTCAAATTTTTTCCCCAGAAGATCAAAATCTTAACAAAATGATTGTAACATAATTAAGTCCAATTTAACAGATATTTACTGAATACTTACTAATGTCAGACAGTGTTCTAGGTGTTAGGTGACCGGAGTGGCATAAAAAACTACTGATTAGTGAAGAAAGCCATATACACCCAGAGAGAGGGATGTGAAATGTGGACCACAACATAACATTTTCATGCTCTCGATTGATGTTTGCTTGCATTGTGTTTCCTTTCTTTGATTTTTCTTTCTTATAGATACGATTTTTCTTGCACAAAAATGATATGTGGAAATATGTATACATATATTCGATTTGTCAAATATTTTAACATAATTAACATGTAGTGGACTTCCTGCCATCTAGGGGAGGGGTGGGGAGTAGGGGGGGGAAATTTGTACAGAAAGCTTTGCGAGGGTTAATGTTGAAGAATTACCCGTACATATGTTTTGCAAATAAAAAAGTTTTAATTAAAAAAAACAAAAAAAACCCAAAACTACTGACTATCCTCTCATTCCACTCACAATCTGTTTGACTCTACAGACCAAGGATTCCACATATGTACCACTACGTATTTTCTTCTCCCATCAGAATATAAGCTGTTTCAAAGAAGATTTTGGGATCTCCAGTGCCTAAAATAGTGCCTATCACACATTTAATTCATAAAATCTCTTCCTTCCTTCCTCTCTCCCTCTTTTCCTTCCTTCCTGCCTCTCCCCTCCCTCCTTCCCTCTCCTTTTCCCTTCCTTCCTTTCTTCTTTCCTCCTTCCCTTCCTCCTTCCCTTCTTCCCTCCCTCCTTCCGTTTTCCTCCCTCCTTCCCTGCTTCCCTCCCTTCCTTCTTCTCTCCTTCATTCCCCTTCTTCACTTCCTTCCTTCCTTCCTTCCTGCCTGCCTGCCTGCCTCTCTCCTTTCTTCCTTCCCTTCTTTCCAGCACACAATGAAACCACTTCTACATTTTATAGAATTGACATTTTCTGGGAAGATGCAACACATATACTAAATAATTTCAAGTGGCAAAGAATACTAAGGAGAAGTGAGGATGAGGAAGGGGGAGGAAGGATATCAAGAAAGAATTCATGGAGAAGGTAGCACCTAAGCTGAGGCTTAAGTGGGACCAGGTTTTCTACAAGGTAGAGCTGAAGAAGGTATGTTTTCCAGGAGGTAGTCTCTGCAGACATGCATATCAAGTTCAGGGGATCAGTAGTAGGCCATTTTAGCTGGAATATATAGTGCTAAAAAGGAAGAAATAGTAAATAAATCTGAAAAGGGAGGTGGTTGACTGCATCACATGCATTTATTCCAAGGAAATCCAAGCCAGAAAAATCCTGCATACACCAAAATATTAACAGCAATTTTTGTGATAGCCAGAAGCAAAGGACTGAATAAATTGTGATATATGAATACAGTTGGTTATGAAAAATTATGTGTGTGAGAAATTCATCAAAACTTACAAAGGGCTTTATGAACTGATGCAGAGTAAAGAAGGCAGAACCATAATATTATAGACAACAACTAGGACAATGGAAATAAAAACAATAGTGAAAAGCAGTTGAAATAAATTTAAAGACAGACAATGACCATTATTGACTTGGAACACTTCATCACTCTAGGTGGGGAAATGGAGAGTTACAAGTGCCTAATTTTGTATATATGGCTGCCATGTTAGTAAAGTTTGCTCAAGATCTTTTCTTTGTGACAAGGGAGGGTTATATGAAGGAAAAGGAGAGGAAGATTCTGGGATCCTTTAATAAATAAAACTTTTTTTAATGACAATGCCTAAAGCCAGAAGATTATTAATTTCTTTACATAAATTACATTGTTCTCTACTTTCTTTTTGGTTCTCCACTTTAAAAAGAAAAGTGGACCCCAACTTGTGGAAGGTTTCAGCAAGACTAAAGACTTTTTTCTCTCAGAGGCAATAAAATAAGCCACTCAAGATTTTTGAATAGGGAAGTGGTCAGAGCTGATTCTTAGGAATAGCAAGCATTCAGTAATATGGAATAGACAAAGTTTCAAGCATTCTAATATCCCACCATAATTTTTAATCTGTCTTAATGTCATTTTAGAATAAATTTAAAATTGAAAATAGATTGATTCAGGAGAAGGAAGAAACTAGTAAAGAAAGAAATGAATGATAATAGAGTTATTACATGGAAAGAACTTTTGGTAAACCCTGATATGTTACATGAACATGAGTTATGAAGTTGGATGAGAAGGTGGAGAGGGAGGAAGAGGGAGAATTTAGAACTCAAAGTTTTAGAAACAAATGTTTAAAAAAATTGTCTTACATGTAACTGGGGAAAATAAAATATTAAATTAGAAGTTGGCAATGATGAAGACCATTTGTCTAAAGGAAGAATGATGCTTTTAGTTTCATTTCAATATTAAAGAGGCAACACATAGTGGGAATAGCATTGACAGAAGACCTAGTTTCCAATCCCAGTTCAGTTACTTAAGTGACCTTACATGGCCTCAGACAAGTCAGAGGATCAGCGATTGAGAGCCAAGAAGAACTTCAGAGATCATCCAGCTCATCCCCCTCATCTCACAAAGGAAGAACCTCAGACAAGCCTTAAAAAGGTCGAGTCGTTTGACCAAGTCACATTGTCAATGAACTTCAGCTGCTCATGTGTAGAATGAGGATGTCTCCCTCCCTGCCCCCACACCAGATCTGTCTCACATGCTTCCCAATATTGCTGTAAGGACAAGACAGAACATAGATCAAAGTTCTCTGAAAATTGCACAATGTTATACAAATGTAAAGAAGTTGTATTGTTATAATTATTCAGGGAATCACATAAAGACAGAGCTGAAAGGGTCCTTAGAAACCAAACATTAACCCTGGAAGGAACCTTAGATTACAGAATGTTAGAGCTGGAAGACAAATCTTAAAACATAAAATGTTAGTATATAAAATTCCAGGCCTGGCTCTCACCTTGGCACCTAGATTTCAGAACTAAAAAGGATTTAGCTCAACTCCAGGGAGAGGGAAAACAAGCCATAAATTACTTCAAATAACACTTCCTTAATTCTTCGTGTTGATTTTCTTATAGTCCCCAAAAGTGACACTTAATAGATCTGTGGCCATAGGCAAATCACTTAACTGGGTGCCTCAGTTTTCTCATCTGTAAAAATGAAAGTTTATAGCCTCTCCAATCCTTTCCAGCCCTAAATCTACAAGTTGTTGTCTACTCATGGCACCAAACTTCTCTTCAGTTATTTTCATATCCACTCAATTCTCCACTGGGCCATATTTGCTGTATAACATGATGTTTCTTTTTTGAATAGCTAGGATTAGTAACGCATGAGCTAAAAAACTAATGCATTGATCTCCCATGCTATTTAGAGAAGAAATGACACATGTGGCAAATTCTTCCACTAGGCTAAAGTTCTCAATTATTCCCTGAGATCCTATATAGTTATTTTAAAAAATGTAAAATATCAAAAGGAATTGGGGATGGGAGAGCCAAATAGAATTAAATTTTCTGGGTTTTTTTTAAAGCCTGGGTTCTGATGACTGAACACAAATCTCCATTTTATTTTTACTTGATTTCAACATATTTACTGCTTTTCTGAAATCTGTGGCTACTCTGTTCATCTTCACAATACTTTCTTGGAAAGAGTGCTTCTTGCTGAAGAGAGGAGTCAAGAAGAGTTTTGAAAAACCAACCAGAGGTTAATTTTATATTACTTAAAAGACACCTTTCTTGATTTTGGATGGGATCTCTCATTCTTTGGGAGAATCAATAGGTAGAGAAAAAAGGCAGAATGACTACAATTGGTAGAAGTGCTTAGAAGCTTATCAAGAAATACTGCTTGGGGCAGTTAGATGACAAAGTGGATAGAGCACTGGAGGGCCTGAGTTCAAATATGGCCTCAAACACTTAATAGTTCCTAGCTGTGTGACCCTGGGCAAGTCACTTAATCCCAATTGCATAAACAGAAGAAGGAAGAAGAAAGAAGGAAAAAGAAAGAAGGAGGAGAAGTAATAGTAGTAGTACTAGTTGTCTCAAATAGAAAATATTATAAATATTATCAAACACAGTAGTAATAAGAGAGCACACCATATGCACTGAGTCTTTTCCCTAGCCTAATATTTTTTTTCCAATTAAATAAATGTTCACTATCAAGATTAAGATGAAAAATAGAAGACTAATACCTGAATGGGCATCACATCAATTTACAACTCACACCTAACTATATTGAGCTGCTTCTGGAGTCAGATTCATTGGTACATGGAGAAGAGCAGAGTTTCCATGGAAGCACAGAATGTTAGAAGTGGAAGGAACTTAGAGAGAATCTAGTACAAGCCTGGAAAGGTTGTGACAGAGCTAGAAGTAAAAAGAGCCCTCCTCTCCTGGTTCTTGATCTTGTATGCTTTCTCACAGTTCTAAATGCCTCATCTGTATCAAGTGGACACAAGATTGCTACTATTGACCATTTGGTCTCCTAGACTTCCTTCCTCCCAAACCATCAGCCAGTCTGGGGACTATACCAGATAAGCAGTCTGTAGACTTTGAATTTTAAAGGCAATTGGGGAACATAGCCACACTTGCCTCCTTTATTTCACTTCTCTTCATTATCACCATTTATTGAAAAGGAGATATCTGCATGAGTAGAGTTCAGAGATAAAGAGACACAGAGCTCTACCTCTAAATGTGACGGGGTAGCAAATTAACACATGTCACAGAATTTTTAAAAGTTGGTAAGCAGATGCATGTGACAAGAAGAGTAAAACAATCATTGGGAAATCTGAAAAAATAAACAAATTTGAACCACAAAAAATATTTTTTAATGAATAACTTTAGGAGTAATTAGATGGTTCAGTGGATAAAGTACTGGCCTTGGGGGCAAGAGGACCTGAGTTCAAATGTGACTTAAACCATTTAACATTTCCTAGCTGTGTGACTCTGGTCAAGTCACTTAGTCCTAATTGCTTCAAAAAAATAAAAATAAAAGAGAGTAAATTTAGTAGCATAGTATATTTCACCTGAAGTATCTAGCTAATCATCATCTCCATTTCCCAATTCAGTGTAAACACTACCACAGGGAGAGATAGAAGGGACTTTCTTAGCATTATATGAACACAGATGTGACCTAGAGGTCATCTAATCTAACTTGCAAGAGAACTTGTGCAAGGTCACACAAATAGTAACCAGTAGACTTGGACACACCCTCAAGTGGGTTGATTACAAGGAAAATCAAATGCATAAAGAACATTTTTTTTACTCATAATGCTCTATTAATAGCCTTTCCAAAGATGCTTGCTACTGAAATTGAGGTTATTCAAGTGATAAACCACAAAATAATTTTAATGCATGGCCTAGAAAGAACAAGTACAGAAACCTGAGAAGAAACAGATCAGAAATTATTTTGGTATCACCTGGGATCAAATATAAGGTGACCAGAAGCTTTCAGAAGCACCATGACAAGGCAGTAGTGATACTCAGAGGTAAGGGGTGGGGGAGAGAAATCATGAAAATGCCAAGTGTCCCTTTGTTTCATAAAACTGAAGAAAGAAGAGGTTTTTTTTCCTGGAAATATTATTATGATTATTTTGCCTGCTGTGTTCATCTTTATTTTCACCTGAAGTCTCACCAAAGAGGTGGGTCTTTGAAGGCTGAGACATTAGCAGACTTATCTCTAAGTTTATGCTGCAGCTGGAATGGTCCTCTCTTCCCAGGACTCCAACGCAGCCAGCACCTTTCACTTACACAGAATTCACTTTTAAAATACTTTTTAAAAAGAAAAAAAAATACCACTCTCTCATCAGGAATCTCAAAGCAAAGCATTCCTGCAGTCTAGAAGATTAATTTGTTTGACACCACAAACTTTAGAACAAACAAGGTTTGACATTTGACTTTCTTTCAAAATCTGAAATGCCCATGGGCAACAAGACACCTCCATTTTCCTGTCTGTCAACCAGTAAGGAATCATCACACTTTATCATACAACACAGCAGATAAAACAGTCCAGGAAATGCTTCACGTGGCAGGACGACCCCAGGCTTCGTGGCTTTCTTAACTAAAGTTTCCCAAGGAAACCTGTAAATAGCCAATGTAAATAATTTCCTTGCAAATGCATTATTTTTAAGCTCCAGGAGTAAAAAATAATAAAAGAAAAAAAAAGATGATTTCCATTGCTAATTTTACAACCCGAATATGTCTTTAACTGTCAGATTCTTGTGAATCCTTGTCAATTTCCTACCACAGTATGGTATAAAAATCAGGAGCCAAAAGAATTGAGCATGGAAGCAGTGCAATTACAGTACGTGGGGGGAAATGCTGGGTAAATGTTGTTTCAATGTAGCTGATATTTCTCCTTTGGGGGAAAAACAACAACTAAAAAGTCCACTACCTAACACATTTATTTATAATTCAGTTCTCAAAGTAGTAACTCAGTAACTTGAGATTGACGACTCTTGCTACATTCTCAGAAGAGAAAGCCTATTGCTTTTTCATGTTGCAACTTCCTTTATGGTTGACAGCCTCAATCAACTAGAGGACAGCTTTAAGTTTCAGGCAACTCACATTCAATTTGGAACATTCAAGTCCAGAAGAAAGACAAACTCATGGATTTCCATGGCAAATTAGAAGGGGAAACAAATTGAGGTAGATAGTAGCCATCTACATTTTATTCCTACCTCAATTTATAGATTGAGGTAAATAAATAAATCATTCTATCAGTTGAACTATATTCATCTCGAAAATCAGTTTTTGAAGGGAGAACATGTCCTCAGAGACTAGATAATAAGAACTACCACTTATATAGTAACTATATAATCAATACAACAGCATTTACAGAATGCTTTAAGGTTTACAAAATAGTTTGCAAATATTATTTCATTTTGTTCTCACAACAACCTGGGGAAGTGCTACCATTATCTCTATTTTATAGTTTAAGAAACTGAGGCTGAGATTATAAGAAATTGCTTGTGGTCACACCGCAATGTGTTTGAGTGTCTGAGACTGAATTTGAACTCAGGTCTTTCTGCCTCTAGATCCAACACTCTATGTGCCATGCCACTTAACTGCTTAGTGGGTTGCAAAACAAATAGTTATATGGGTTATACAAAGCAGGTTAAGGAACCATTCTATCATATTCTATTGTATGATCTCCAACTTTTTCATTTTCATCTGACACCTTTTAATTGAATTATTAATTCACCTTCTAGTAACTAACCACCAGAATACTTACTATATTGGCTTTCCCACCTAAAAAGCAGAGGACATATTGGCCCATATTCTGATATTAACCTGTTGTGATCAAGCCAATTCTCTCGCCAGTTATCTGGATGACACTGCACACGTGTTGAAAACAACTTAGGACAGGGTTTTTTAAAACTAGAAATAATTTTTAAAATATTTATATATTGACAGAAAAACAAATTAGCTCTTCCTCCCCAAGAAAAGGAAGGGGAAAGAAATGTTAGTAAAGCTTTTTCAACTAGTTATAACTTAATTAAGTTAGTAGAACAATAATTTCATTTTTCTACTAGATTGTAAGCTCCTTGAGGACAGCAATATATTACATGGGTAACATAACTTAGTGTAACACATCTTGTAATATTATCTGGTCAATGCCTAGTGTTGTTTTGCACTAAGGGACCATGAATTCATAAGCACCTTCCCCAGTGCTTAACTGAAAAAAAATTAGTAACTACAATTTAACCAGTTCTTTGAGGTTTGCAAAGCTCATTGGGTATACTATCTCACCTGAACCCCAAGTTCAAATTGTATTTTAGAATATTATTGTTTTTATATGGGTACTATTATTTTTGGATTGTAGTATTATTGATTCCCATTTCATAAGTATTTTTATTTTCACTTAAGAGATGAGGAAACAAGAGGTCAGTTGCCCATCATCACACAGCTAAGAAATATCAGAAGTGTGATTAGAATCTTCCTGTCTTTTGGTCTACCATTTTAACCCAATTTGACATCAAAAGAACAGGTTGGTTTAGTGCAGCTTTCATATGGTAGTTTTTTAAAGGGAATCTTGACAACAAAAAGTCTCATCTGACTTCTGCTCTAGGTACCTAAAGTGATCTAATAAAGCTGTGAATTTCAAGTATCTTAGCCTTTTCCCTATGACATATACTTGTGAAAAGACATTTTCTGAACTTGTTATACTGAAATACCCAAACAATCTGAAGGTGGAACTGATGCAAAGATTGACAGTTTTTTTGATTGAACCAGACTTGTAATCTCTAAAAAAAAGTAGCACAACAGCCCTAGCAGGCTCATTAAGTAATTCCATATACTAAATAAGCAAACATACCTTCTGTCAACTGAATAAATAATGGAGCAGAGATAGCTATGTACTAATATTTTCAAATATATGTCCTTGTTAGGGTAAACAATAAAACATACCATCATAGGATCATCGATCTATAAGCTGGAAAAGGAAAAATGAATGTGCATTTATTAAGCACCTAATACTTGCTAGCAACTGTACTAAATATTTTACATATATTATCTAATTTGATCCTCAGAACAACCACATAAAATGGGTATTTTTATGCCCATTATACAGTGAGAAAACTTAGAGATGACGTGTCTTGTCCTAGGTCATGCATTTAATAAATGTTTTAGGCCCAGCAATCATATGCATTCTCATGAATAAGGAAGAGCTTTAGAGGCTCTCTAGTTCCATCTTCCCCACAGATAAGGAAACTGAGGTGCAGGGATGGAATGTCATGCAATTAGAAAGTGTGGGAGACAGGAACTGCACATAAGAACTTAAACTACTTTACATTGTATTATAGAAATTCATAGCAACCTTTTGACATTATATAATTTCTCAATCAATAGATGCTAATAGCACAACTATTATCATGGTCTGAAGTTTTTTGATATCAGAGAAGGGTTCGTTAAACTAGAAATGGTCAAAAATAACTGGTTTAATTTACTGTCTTAATACTAATTTTTTTTTAAAAAAACCCTTAATTTTCTCCTAACTCCTTGGTTTTGAACTCAAAAAATTATTTTTGCAATCATATTTGAAATATCAAAGTTAAAACTAAAATAAGTTTAATTAAAAGAGAAAAATAGGCAAACTACACTATATGCAAACCATATTAATCAATATTATTTTAGACTATTTAAAATAACTAGACAGAAAAAATTGGAATATTGCTATGATGAGTTGATGGATGGAACTAGATGGATGGATCTAGAAAAATATGGAAAGACATGGACTTACTCTGAAGGATAATGTTATCCAACTTCAGAGAAACAGAAGATAAATAAGCATACTATGGTCTTCCATAGATGTATATGAGCGTATATGTTTATAATTACAGATATCTATATATACATATGCATATGTGTGTGTAAGTATAAATTCATGCATACACACATATAATCCATACTTAATTGTAGCCTTCTCGAGGGGAGAGGGGAATGGAGGAAAGAGAATAAAGTAAAAAGTGTACAAAGGAAAACAAAAGAAAACTTACAAGAAAACAAAGCAAAGATGGATAGTTCTGAACACAACGTGTAGTGTTTATTATATAGACTTTCTTGAAATGGAAATTTATTGCTTTATATTTTGAATCCTCTCATGTTCTGCAGTACACATGGCAATTTTTTTCTTTTACTATTTTGTAGTTAACTTTAAATATATTCTAAAACCAAAATCAAGCCTCTCTCTTCACTTCCGTAGCTGTCAAGTGAAAGGGCCACCTGCAAACTGGCCCATTTTTAACTCATGGCCTTCATTAATGCATCCTCCAAAGCAGCACCCAATACACGCCTCCTTGAAACCAACAAGCTTTTCTTTTCATGCTCTTTGGGTTCCAGTCACCATCTCAGGTATGCAAGTACTTGCATTACAATCTGCTCCACAGTTCAGAGCAACAATCTTAGGTGACATACTGAGGCTAAAGATTACTGAAACATCCATGCCCCTAGATGCACCCAGTTGCAGCCAAGGCTGCCAGGGTAGATAATAAAAACCGCTAGTTACTTAAAACTTCCAGGGTCATCAAGACACCTAATTTCTGTCACCTATGCAGATGGGAAAAAGGTGCCATCAGGGCACTGAAGCTAAATAAAAGGAAGCCAGCTGAAGGCAAAAGAACTATTGGGCTTAGAGAGGGAAAAAGGATAACTTAAAACAGGGTGAGTCTGCCTTCTCCCTGTCCTCTCATACACAAGTGTTTGTATGTGAAGATTTTTAAAACCTCTGATTAGAATAAAAGTAACAATAAAATTTATGGGCAGCTAGGTGGTGTAGTGAATAGAGCACTGGCTCTGGAGTCAGGAAGACCTGACTTCCAATGGAGGCTCAAATACCTGATACTTACTAGCTGTGATATTCTGGGAAAGTCATTTAACCCCAATTACTTTGCCAAAAACCAAAACCAAAAACCAAACCCGGAACAGTTAAATGGTGCAGTGGATAGAACACTCACCCTGAAGTTGGGAGGATCTGACCTCAGACACTTAACATTTACTAGTGGTGTGAGCCTAGGCAAGTCACTTAACCCCAATTAACTTGCCAAAGAGAACTCCAATAACAAAGAAACCCCCAAATCAAAACAAACCAAAAAAAGAAAACACTTTAATACAAGTTGCATTCTTCATAATAATGCACTGCATCCATTGGCTATTTTCATCATCATCATTCATCATCAGATTCATGTAGAGCTTTAAGATTTGCAAAGCACTTTATATATGTTGTCTTATTAAATCCTAACAACCCTGTGAGGTAAGTGTTATTATTATCCTCATTTTCCAGGTAAGGAAACTAAGAACTAAGAACCATAAAGGTAAAGTTAGTAAGTATCTAGGCCAGGTTTCAACTTTAAGTCTTCCTGATTCCATTATTTCACATGAAGACTAGACAAAGGCAATGAAAGAAGTTAAGCCGGGAGAGAAGAAGATCTTGGGGGACAGGAGAGGAAGAAATGGGGGGTCATCAGAGGGAGGGGACACACCAAATGTCTTCAGGTATTGAGAAAACAATTAGACTTGTTCTGCTTCTCCTCAAAGGGAAGAAATACAAATGATGGGTGTACATTGCAGAGACAGATTATGGCTTAAGGTAAAAGAATTTTTCTAACAATTTGAGCTATATATCCCAGAGTACAATGGGCTGCCTTGGAAAGCAACAGGATCTCTCTCTCCCAAGGTTTTTAAGCAAAGGCTGAATAGACATTTGTCAAGGATGTCGCAAAGAGGATTCTTATAATCTGTCTGGGTTGGACTTGATGAGGTTCCTTCAGACTTAGAGAATCTTTGTGATTCTGGAAGGGTGACAGTGAGACCAAATGGACTGAGGTTGCCCAGGCTGGAGCAGTACTAAAGGATGATCTTCAAAAAAGTACAAAGCTCACAGTGCCTTTCTCCAAAATGTTCGACACATTCCACGTGAGATAAGTCCAATACCCTCCTGAAAGCAGAAAAAGGCAGCATTCCAATAGTCCCTACCCCCAGAGAGGAAAATTGAGGCACAAAGGGATTTGCTAAGGTTATTCAAAGAATCTTCAGATCTTGAAAGATAATTCAAATGCCTCAGTACGCTGGTGCTTCATTGACCCAGCATCTGTGGGGAATGAGGTGCTCCAGATAAGTGGATATTCCAGGCAACAAAAGCCTAGCCTTTTAACCTGCAAAACTTTTTTAAATCTCTGTTGATGGGAATTTTTCTAAAACGTATTACTGGTCTTCCTTCCCTCTCCTTTTTTTCATGACATTCATAATCTTGATTTTACTATACAATTTAGTCCTTGATTACATACTGTCATGTATTTTTCTCTGTTTGTGTCTCATGTATAAGTCACATCTCCCCAGCAAGAATGTGTATTTAATAAAATCACCAAATATTACAGTTGGAGTCTGAGTGCATCTACTCCATTTCCCATCTTTTTTACAGATGAAAAAATTGAGTCCCAGAGACACTGCTACCATCCAAGATCAAGTAACTCAGCTTAGCCTGTGTTAACAGTCCAGAATACTCCTCTGAAATCCTGCTCTTTCAAATTCCTCAGGTACAAAAATCATGTCTCCATAGGATGTTATGCATGAAATTGGTATCCAATAAATATTTGTTAATCGATGGACAGCCACATGGTGAGATGAGAAAAGTCCTGAATTTGAACTTAGAAGACATGCTTTCATTCCTGGTTCTGTCATTTACTAGCTTATACTGGTCTTTTAAAATAAAGTACAGTGAATATAATTAAACTTTGTTCTATGTAACTCAGGGTCATCATTAGGAACATAAATTATTGTGCTCTGCTTTAACATAATGATGCCTTTCCTAGCTACTGAGATATGTAGGCCTATTTGCTACTATATTAAATGGCCCTAAACTGTTGTATTTGGAGTTTCTGTGATTGTTTTATATTGTTTTTCCATCTTCATCCTTGTAATTATGACTTTACCGCTATTAGTATATATGCCTTTGGCCACCCCATCACCACTTCTAATCTTCCATGGGCCTGGCAACCAGATAACCAAATCTGTTAGAATTTGGAGTAAGAGAAGTGTGCCAAGTAAAAGGAGGTATGTTTGAAGTGAGCATCAGAAAAGGAAGTTCTGGTGCATAAACTCTGGGGCTAACATTTAAGGAAGGCACTCAGGCTAGCCACTTCATTTCTCAAATGGCAGTACTCTTCTGGAATTTTACATCACATACATCCATCTCTTTCCCCCACTTTTCTGCTTTCTGGTTTTCTTCCCAGTAGATTGTAAGCTCCTACAGGGTAGGGAGTGTATTTTTTTTAAAATTTCCATCCTTGAGCACAGTGTTTGGACATAGTAGACACTTAATAAATGTTTATTAACTGACTTTATTTTTTTTGGCTGCTGGTGCCTTGTTTTCATACTTCAGGTTTAATCTTAAGTGAAATGAACTGTACAGTTCTATGGACTAAAGATCATACTGTCAATCAACACAATTCACTGGGTACAGTGAGAACTGTACTCAGACATCACTGTCCTAGCTGCTAATGGGCTACAGCCCCTTTCTGTCTGAAGTCTTAGAACTTAGCTATTCCAGAGATTCATCTCTGTACTTTAAGCAAATTTTTTTTTCTAAGCAAGATGTCAAATAAGGAAGACTTTCTAATCTTAAAATAATTATAAACACTCCGGCATCCCCCTCTCTTTCCTTTTGAAAAAAAAATCAGCACTAAAATAAAATGTTCTGGTTAAGGGATCAACAATTAAAGTACAGTCTAAGCATCCCATTTGCCAATAGGCCAGCCTAGGACCCAAAGTAACACTGGTTAATCTACAGATTGATTTCTGTTCCTTCACCCATTCACTTGAAAGTACTGCCCTTCCATGTTGCATACAGCACATAGGATCTGTCCCCTTAAGCAATCAGAAGTAAATTTACCATGGCTACCACATCATTATCAGAAAAATTGTCTGCTAAGGTTGATAAATCGGTCGATTATCTGCTTCCTTGACTTTTATTTCTTCTTGTATAAATGTTTTCATCTCAACATCACTAATACCTGTTGCAGACTGCACCATTCATTCTCAAACAATTTAAATTTTCAGGAGATCCACAACAGATCCAAGCAGAACTTTAAAAGAACTATCAAAATGACAACTATTTTTAAAAAATCCAACAAGTCTACTTATTCAAGCTGTAGTCTAGGAAACAGTAAGGGGCCTCTAGCTTCTGGCTGAAGTGAAAGCCCCCACATGCATATACTGACATCATGCACCATGAAACATGTTATAGTCAAAAATAAACTGCCTGCCAAAAAAAAAAAGCCACACACAGTAAGTCCTTTATTTACTAAAAATACATAAGGATGAGGAGAGGAAGTGGCCTTAGGGCAGCTGAGACTTAGTAAGAGAGCTTTTCTTGATTTTTGTTTAGGATTAAATGTTTAGGATTAAAATGAAATCCTAGCAGAAAGTACAGCTGGAATGGGCATCTTTTCTCCCTCACCAAGGACACTGATGATGTCTGCCTATTTGCTGGGTTCCTAAGGAAAAAAATAGAGCTGTCAGACTTTTTAGGATAAAGCAGCTTCATGTTTAACCCCCCATTATCCATGATAATGAAGGACAGGTATCTCCCTGAAAAATGAAAAATCAAAGACAATCCCAAAAACTAATAATAAAAACTTCAATCTACTCACATACCAAATTTTAGACCAAAGTGGCTAACAAGTAGCTGAATTAACTCACTCAAGGAGCACCTTTATTTTTCACTATGCTCACCTCCTAGTAAAAGCACTAATGAGGAATACAAGGCCTAAAGGCAGACTGCAAGATGAAGGTCCTGGGTAATTCACAAGCTGCAACAACAGTGCCTCTCAAATTAGTAGCCTGACTGATTTCCCACATTCTAGGGTCCTAATAGAAAAATCCCCTTTAACTAACCACAGAAGGAAGTTTGTTGAGATTTCTATCTAGGAGAAATTTGATGGGGTTGTCCTTCAAGAGTGAACTCCAATGGCATAGGTGTTCCATTTCTTAACAATAATAAGGATGAACTGCAATATGACAATAATTCCAATGAAAATAGGCTACTACGGGTACCCCAGTAGAAAGCTTCTTTTTGGATAACTTATTTCATAGATAATTCATGAAGAACTTTACTTAGAGAAGACTGGGGGTGGAAGTAGGGGAGAAGGAACATTAGTTAGACAATTTGTTCTCCTGCTATTTACAAATCTACTGACAAAGTAAATAGGTTGAGAGACCCAGCCTTCAAAAGACAAGAGCTAGTCTCCTAGATTGTGACTGTTCTGTTTGCAATATCTTTATTTACCACTGTATTGTCCTAAGTAAGTTCTATCTTTGTCCCACAGCATTTTGGGAGCATATAAAATGCTTGAATTTTTATTTTTAATGCAGCCATATTTCATTGAATAAAAAGATTTTAAAATAAATTTACAAATCATAATTTAGTTAATTGATTGATTAATGCTGAATTTGGAATCAGAATACTTGAGTCTCAATCCCAGATGGGTCACATATTACCATCCATGTGACTTTAGGACAATCACTTACTCTTGATAGTGCCAGTTTCCTCATCTGAAAAAGGATGGCATTGGGACTGGATGGTCTTTAAGGCACCTTCAAGTTCTGGAATTATATAATCTTATGATAAATCTTGAAGATATTACTAGTACAAAATAAAGATCATGAAAAGATTTTAGGAGTTGCAATCAGAAACAGGGATTCAAATCCTGCTCTATGGTCACTGGCTCTCAGGGCTTCAGTTCACTTATCTACTACATAGGGATTTCTTCCCAGATCCTGAATTGAACCTAGCCATAGTGATGAGAGTCCTGAATCATAACCACTAGATCATCAGGAATTGGAGATTTTCTGAGTAGGTGAAAGGAGATCCCTTGCCTCAGTTGCTACCTAGTCTTAATCTCTGAATGGTGGAGGGCTCAGTCAGACTGAGACCCTTAGCTTTAAAAGCCCCAGGTCTCCTATTGCATCCAAGACCATCTCCAATCATCCTGATCTCTATCTGGACACTTGACCCAAATGGCTCTGGAGGGGAAGGTGAGGTAGGTGACCTTGCTCAGCCCTCCTTCACAGAAATCCAGTTTATTTGACTACCATAGCATCATCTCCCTGAGGTCATGGTCCTCTTTGAGAATGAAGGACAAATAACAATAACAACAGTAATTAGGGATAGTGATACTTGGTGCCTCACAGTTTTAGTATGAGAAAAAAATGTGAACCCTTATGTGATAATGTATACAAACCCATCTCTTGTAAAAAACTAATGTCGTGGAGTAGAAAAGGCAGCAGACCCAGAGTAGAGAGAAACCTGGAATCAACTCCCCAGTCCTGACAATTATTTACAATAGGAATCAGAACAATTCAACCATTTACTCTATACCATCTGTGTAGAAGATACAATTTCTCCTAGTCTCTCTTTCCTCACCTACAAAATGTGAATCATATGCTTATACTATTTGCCTTCCAGAGTACTTGTGAGGAAAATGCTTTTAAACCTTAAAGTGCTATATAAATGTGAGTCCATAATTCATCTTATAGTTTAGAAAAGCATTATGTACTTGGAGTAAGAAAGAAGTGGGTTAAAATCCTGTCTCTGACAGTTGACCATGCAAGTGTGGACAAGTCACTTAATCTTCAACCAGGCCAGCAAAGTTCTGACAAGCTGATCATCTGCAGAGCTTTCTATACCAAGAGTCTCCCACACAAATGAAACCCTAAGTCAGGACTACACATTCCTTCCTGCTCCCCCACCAAAAAAATTCAAGTTGATCTGCATAGTTTGACAATGGCAATGAATCCTGGTTTTAGAGTTTCCCATCTAAGTGACTCCCATTTCTGACACTTATTCTGTATCTGATCCTGGGCCAGTGGCTTCCCCTGAACATGATTTCCCTCTTCTGGAGCATGCAGAGGGTGACCTGTCTACCTTATTATTCTACTTGTAAGAGCTGTTCAATAGAACAGAACCAGCATTTTAATATGCTAGCCACAGTAACCCAAGCAACTATAGGCAAGCCACCTATGAGTCTTGGGTCTCCGTTTCCTCATTTTTAAAAATGATGTGCTAAGATGAGCTTAGCGTAGAAACAAGAATAAGATGAACTCTAAGCTGAGTGATCCAAAGTCAATAGGGAATTTGTATTTTTAAAAGAGATAAGAAAAAGAGTTTTAAAAATCAATTTCACTTTAAAATACATAGATCTAGATCTGGAACTGAAAAGGTTCTCAGAAGATATCTAGAAACAAAAGTAGGAGCCTGTGATTGCATTTGAAGCAGCCTTGTGCTTAATTCTCTTTAGTGTCCACAAGGTGGTAAAGCAAGCTGAGTTCTCAGGCCTTAACGTGCACTCCATAAACATTTGCTGACTAGTTAGCAGGGAAGGTCAAGTTTAATTCCTATGTCTAATTGGCTTGGGTCTACTTTCCAACACTACAGGTATCCAACTTTCTAAGAAAATGCAATATATAGGACTCCAAGTTTATGGATTGTTACAAATACGGGAATTCATTTGTTTTATGTGTCCAGAAGCTTCAAATTTAAGGACTCTTCAGCCTAGAGCAGTTGTAAATGGCAGGCCCCAGCAGTGATGAATCTGACTGCTGGACTCTATTAAAGGTTATAACTATCTATATAAAAAGGGGAGGGAACTCAGTTTTGATTACAATCTTCTAATCCTGAGACAGAGGAACTTGTATATGAGAAATTACAATTTGGGAAGGGCTGAAGGAAAGAACGAGGGCAATGAATGACAAGAGATAAAGGTCTAGATTTCAAAACATTACAGCAAATCTATGAATGAGCCAACTCAATCTTATCTAGCCCTTTAACTAATGTTCAGTCCTTAGCTTCTTCTTGTCCACACACACACATATTGTATATTTGCACACACACATTGATTCACAAGTGTACATATGTGTCTACATGTACATGTGTACATATACCTGTGTATATGTGTATTGTCTATATGTATGCATACTTATTACCTAAAGAACTTGTATAATGCCAATATTTTCAAATCTTATTGGTATACACATAACACAAGCTAATATCTCTAGGATTGATCACTCAGACACACTCTGGTTGAAAGAGTAGTGAATTTTGTGTCAGAAGACCTGGCTCAGTCACTTCTTGCCCATGTGACTCTGAGTTAGTTGCTTTTCTTCTTAGAACCTCAATATCAGTATCTGTAAAATGGAAAGGTTGGACTTGGTGATCTCTTTGTTGGACACTGATTTTCTTCCAGTGAGTCAAATATTTGTCTAATATTTGATGGTGAATTATTAGGACTCTGGGCAAGTTGTCTCACTTCATTTCTAAATGGGAATGCTAAAACTTGTACAATCTATCTCACTGGGTTGGGAAGGTGTTTTAGAACCCTTTTTAAGCACTACAGAAAATATGAGTTGTAATTACTCAGTACCCAATCTCAAAGGGCACATGGTTTGTTGGGATTAGCTGAACTACAAAGGTACCTCAAAGATCTAGAAGTAAATGGGTCCTCTGAAGCCAGCTAAGTGCAATTCTCTGATTTTAGAGTTGAGGAAACTTAAGACAGAGGAGAACTGTGTGTACTGGGTCACACAGGTAACAAAACTCCATAAGAAAAATTTGAACTAAGATCCTTGAATTCCAGAGCCAGACCTCTTTCCACTGTACCATGCTTGAGCCTGATTCTGTATGCTCCTACTGGAAAGCAATATTTCTCGATGGAAAGTATAACTTTAAAAAAATATAAACCAGTCTATCATCAGTTTAGACAGCACAGGTCAGTGTTCCCAGACCCGATCACCCGTGGATAAGTAGAATATCAAAATTCTAGACATTGCAGGAACAGTGAAACTAGACTCTGAATTATAGAGAGGATGTAGTATACTTGATACATTGCCTAATGTTCAATGTTCGATTTTCCCCTACTCTATCCTTCTAACCCACACATCCCATCAAACCATTATACCTTTCTGGTTCTTCTTAAACTATCTCTAGAATTTACTTTCTTTCCCCAACCCTAATTTCTAAAACTATCACTTTAATTCAGGTCCTCATACCTGGACATCTGATACTTAAGCCTCAGATAAGTCCTCTCAAGTCTCACTTAGTTCATTTTACAAACAACTGAAAGGAAAGAAAGAAGGAAGGAAGGAGAAAAGGAAGGAAGGAAGGAAGGAAGGAAGGAAGGAAGGAGGGAAGGAGGGAAGGAAAGAGGGAGGGAAGGAAGGAGGGAAGGAGGGAGGGAATGAGAGAAGGAGAGAAGGAGGGAGGGAGGGAGGGAGGGAAGGAAGGGAGCGAGGAAGGGAGTGAAGGAAGGAAGGGAGGGATGGAGGGAGGGAGGGAAGGAAGGGAAGGGAGGGACGGAGGGAGGGAGGAGGGAAGGGAAGGAGGGAGGGAGGGAGGGAGGGAGGAGGGAAGGGAGGGAGGGAAGGAAGGAGGGAGGAAAGGAAGGAGGGAGGGGAAGAAGGAAGGGAGGGAGGGAGGAAGGAAGGAGGGAGGGAAGGGAGGA
Source organism: Myrmecobius fasciatus (assembly GCA_023553655.1). Taxonomy (NCBI): domain Eukaryota; kingdom Metazoa; phylum Chordata; class Mammalia; order Dasyuromorphia; family Myrmecobiidae; genus Myrmecobius; species Myrmecobius fasciatus. The sequence goes on from JAJPUD010003989.1 coordinate 119,879, forward strand.
AGGAAGGGAAGAAGGAGGGAGGGAAGGAAGGAAGGAGGGAAGGAAGGAAAAAATGGAAGGAAGGTAGGAGGGAGGGAAGGGAGGGAAAGGAAAGGAAGAAGAGAAGAGAAGAGAAGAGAAGAGAAGAGAAGAGAAGAGAAGAGAAGAGAAGAGAAGAGAAGAGAAGAGAAGAGAAGAGAAGAGAAGAGAGGAGAGGAGAAGAGAAGAGAGGAGAAGAGAAGAGAAGAGAGGAGAAAAGAAAGAAGGGAGGGAGCGAAGAAAATAATTAATTTTTAAAAATCTTCCCAGAATCACAGAACATAAATTGGAAGGGCCCTAAGGCCTTCTAGTTCACTGCCTACCTGAATAGCCTTAAATGGAAAGATGTGGGAAGGTAAGAGGAAAGTGTCCCAGCAACTCCCCAACCAGGTCATTTCACTCTAGGATAATTTAAACACTTTCTTTTTTTCCATTTTTCTTTTTATCATCAATTTAACCACCAATCACAAGCTCAAACATTTGAAGAATACAAGGGGAGGACTGTGCACAAACCAAGAAACTTGCTAAAGTAAGTTTTTTAAAATACATATTAAAATTTGAAAGTTGGTAATAAAATTGTCTTCCCTCCAAACATTTTTTTTCTTCTGTATACTTGAGACTTATTGATAATTTTCTTTCAGTTTGGAGAAATTCTCTATCACCATCCACTCCTTTACATCCTACACACACACACACACACACACACACACACACACACACACACACACTGCCTTCACTTGAAACAACTAAGCATAACCAACCAAAGAAAATCAACACAGCAGCTGGATTTAAAATTTGAATGTCTCATTTGCTTATATATTATATTCAATTCTGTGAAAAAACCTACCAGCTATGGTTGCTTATACCTACCAAATTTACACCACAGATTTTTTTCTGCAAAAATTCTTCCCTTAATTCATCTTCCCCTCCCCAAACAAAAACACTCATCTCTTATTTCTATCACTAATTCAACATTTTCATCCAAGTCAAGCCAACTCTCTTATTTTCTTACTAAAATATATTTTGCCCATGACATTCCCTTAGCCTGGAATATCCTCACTCCTTTTTTATATCACCTTATAACTACCAACTCTTTCAAGACCTTAACGCTTATGCTTTTTGTTTTCTTTTTGATATGATTTTTCTTGTGCAGCATGATAAATGTGGAAATATGTACAGAAGAATTTAACATATATTGGATTACTTGTTGGCTAAGGGAGGGAGTGGGGGGAAAGGAGGGAGAAAAATTTGTAACACAAGGTTTTGCAAGGATGAATGTTGAAAACTATCTTTGCATATATCATGAAAATAAAAAACTAGTATAAAAAAGATCTTGAAGTTTAAAGTTTTTTTCTCTCTAAAAAGCCTTCCCCAAATACATTTTAGCTTATGCACTTTCACACTCACCTTCCTCTCCTGAAACAAACAAATTCATAAGTATGTGCTTAGCAAAAATGCTTGCTGAATGAATGAATGCTAAATAAGTGTCAGTTCTATAAATGAGAGATCTCCTGTTCATGTGTTTTTAACTTTCCACAATATAGATAGAAAGGAATATTTCAATTCTTCCATTAAAAGAAAATGTTTTACCTCTCCATTTGTTCATTTATCCATTCAAAAATTATTTATTAGATTTCTATTATGTGCCAACCACTTCTTCCCTCTGATTCCCAGAATGTAGTAGATTCAAACACCAAGGTTTAGCTGGCATTTCTAATTTATTGAATCTCCCTTATCATATAAATGTCAGAGACCAGCTAACTCTATTTTGATTCTCCTTTTTTTCTTGAGGCCAGATCAGAACTGAAAAAATATTATTTGTTGTTTCTTTGTCACTAGAAAGGAGGAATTATGGTAGCATATTAAAAGGGAAGCTTATTTAAGCCTTGGTTCTGCCACAATTTGTTTCTTACCAAAGACAGCTGTTTTCTGTGGCCCAGAGAGGATTGCTCGGGGTTAACAAGCAGGGCCAAATGAGCAAGGATTAGAAAACTACTCATAATTCTAGGCCATTACAGAAAGGCAGTTCTCTCCACATGGAGTAGATATTTCTGACCCCTGAATGTGTCATTGGACATGGACCCATTTTGTTACCCTTTGCCTGGTCTGATGTCAAAGATCCTAGTCTCAAATCCCCAAGAGAAACAAAATACTATTGGCTGACAGGGCAAGTTCTCATAGATTACTCTACCCAAATGTTTCACCTAGCTTTACTCCTAGATCTGATATAATAGATCAGAGGACCATGACAGGGAATTTTCAAATAGTGAAGGTCCAGTTTTCTAGGATCAATATCCACAATTCCACTGACCCCAAACCATAGAGCTATTGGGAACTATGTCACTGAATACATATTTTACTGGATAGAACAGCCCAGTGATGACTTCACCCCTTTCCTGAAAGAAAGCAGGTCATTCTTGCTACACTACAATCCTGTTAAATCATTATTACAGGATCCAGATATATTATGGGCCGAATCATTCATCCCAAACATTCTAAAGAATAAAAATTAGAGTTTATAAAGAAGGTGTGTATCAGTTCATACTTTATATCCTAACACTATATTAGGAAGTGGTTTATAAGCACATACACTCATATATATACATACACATTTCTATGTACACACAAATACTACTGTGTAAGAGAAACAGTGTAGAAAAATATAATAGAGGATCCACCTTGGAGTCAAAAAGACTTGGGTATAAGAACTGCCTCTGATATATACTAGCTGTATGATTGTGGTCAAATCACTTAAAATTCTCAGTGTCTTAGACCAGGGCTTCTTAAACTTTTTTTCCACTTGCAATTCCTTTTGCCTAAGAAATCTTTATGTGAACCCAGGTATATGGGTATATAAAATAGTTATACAAACCAAACTTTTACTGATAATGAAACATTATTTACTGACTACATATTATTTAATGATAATAAATCATAATACTATAACACCCACATTTAGGAATGAGACCTTATATGGAGTCATGAACCACAGTTTAAGAAACCAGGTCCTAGAAAATTCTCTAAAACTGTAAGTTAGAGATGAGTTATTGATCTATATTAATGGAAGCAATTTCAATATTGGGAGT
>JAJPUD010003989.1:122992-133087 GCA_023553655.1 Myrmecobius fasciatus
TTCTCAACAGACTCCAGAGGTTCCCTCTGAACTTCTGGAATAAATATAAAATCCTTTATTTGATAATCAAAATCCTTCCTAACATGGCCACACTCACATGCACACTCTTTTCCAACCTTTTACACACACACACACACACACACACGCACGCATGCACGCATGCACACGGATCCAGTGTCTCCAGTTTTTTGCTGCTCTTCAGACATGATATTCTATCTCCAAAGTCGAGACATTTCTCTAGCTAGACTCATGCTAAAATTTTCTTTCTCATCTCTGCCTCCTGACTTCCTTCAAGTCCCAGCTAAAATTCTACTTCATAGAGAAAGCCTTTCCCAATCCTTCATTCCTTCTTCCTTCTGTTAATTGTTTCCACTACATTCCTTATATTCCTTGTACATAGTATTTTTTGCATTGTTAGGTGGTGAGTTCCTTGAAAGCAGAAACTGTCTTTTCCCTTCCTTTGTATAGTAGGCATTTAATAAATGTTTATCAATAGACTGACTTTACAATAGTGAAATCAATTTTGGCCAAAAAAAGTGTATACTTATTAACAGTAGCAACCTAGCATAATGCAAAACTTAAAAGCTCTAAAATGTGAGAACTGAGTTCAAAAACAGTGTGATTCTGCTCAAACTATTTCACTTTTTTTTTTTTTTGCTTTAGGAAATCTACTAGACCTTAACTACTAAATGGCAGACTTAGTAAGTTTTATTAAATTAGTCAATTATCCCAACAATGGTATTATAAAAGAAGGAATTACGATTGTAGATTTGGAACTGAAAGGAAACTCAAGAGATAGTTTAGTGCAGCCTCATCATTTTATTGATACAAAACCTGAATTTTGGAGGTGTTCAAGTGATTGGCCGAAGATCACAGTTATTCCTTTCTATTGTTACATTACACAGATCAAGGGAATACAATAAAAAATAATAAAACATAAAAGTAAAAAACTGTATACATAGAAGCACACCAACTACATTCAAAGTTCGAACTACTTACAAACTAATGGCAAAGTGGATTCTGACACTGAATTAAAACTTAATGTGCACTTAAAGCATGTTTGTTTTACACTGTTACTTTAGAACCAAACTATTCAGCAGACTGTATCCAGGAAAGTAAATGCAATATCCTAAGTGATACTTTCTTCTACTCATTAAAAAAAAAAAAATTAAAGGTGCTAACTTCACCAAACACATCACTAAGACAATCTCTGCATAGTTTGAGAAAATTTATCATCTTCTGCTAACTAGTACAGTAGCTTCTTCAAAAGCCCAGAGAAGCAAAGTGCTGATCAATCATGGAAAAGATTGTTTTTCTCTGACCTTCTTTCAGGTCATCTTTGAATGTGCTCGCTCTCTCTCTCTCTCTCTCTCTCTCTCTCTCTCTCTCTCTCTCTCTCTCTCTCTCCCCCTTCTGTGTTTATCTCTATGTCTTTCTGTTCACTTGTCTGTCTCTGTCTTACCTCTCCATGTCTATCTCTATGTCTTTGTCTCTCTGTCTGTCTCTCTCCTCTATCTACTTATCTAACCTATCTAAGAGGGAATGGAAGGTTATTTTAGGGTCTTTTTTTTTTTAAAGCCCTAGCCCCATAGGAAGGCACATACTACCTATCGTCCCTCCCAATCCTGTCTACTCAGCTCATAAATTAAACTAAAGTGAATCAAGATTTCCTTAAAAAACCAAATAAAACAAAAAACAGAGAGGTAAAGGCTGGATAACCCCAACCAGTCATTTAAAAGTCAGTCCACTCCTGAACTACAACAATGTGGTAGTATTTTTTAAAGAGGGGTGGGGGGGACTAGCAAACAATATCCTTTTTAGGAAGGGCAAAATCTGCTGCATTTAATATAACCCTGATTCAGTCTGTGAAAGTCCAGAGCTGCAAAAGGCCACATTCTGATCTCAGACCCATGGGTGGGTGTGTATCACTGTACATTTTACAAAATTAGATACAGTCCCGCATGGGTGTTTGTATGCATGTGGGGGCTGTTTTCACAAGATATCCAGCAATATGTGCACATGCATCTTAGGATCAGTTTCAAGCCTCGAGGCTGGCTTTTAATTTATGAAATGCCATAATAGCTGCAGAAAGTCTACCTAAAAGGTAGGCCTTGGGGACTGATAACAGTCACCTTAGAGGACCTCTCTCCTTCAGCATCTAGGCGGGTACCATACTTTAATATCATAAAAATGTAATTTACCAACAAGGGATGAAAATGCCAGGCTTGCCTATAAAAAGGAGAGAAGAGAGAGACTGAAAAGTTGAGTCCATCATGGATGGTTAGCTATTTTTGAAGGCTGCCCTTTGCACATCATTTTCTTATAAAATATGACAGTAGGTATTTCAGTTTCTACACACCATGAAGTGTTTTGTACACTTAGCCCTAAATGGTATGAATTACCAGACTACACCTGGCAAACTAGGTGACAGAAAATAGCATATCAGAAACAGGGCACGGGATCATTATTTACAAAATACACACCTCCATAGAATAAGACTCCAGAGAGGCTTAACTAAGCTGTAGCCCTAAAGAGATTCTAGGCATTAGTGATCATAACGAGACTTGGGTCTGGATTCCTTTTCAATGGAAGACAGAAAACTAAATATGTGGCTCCTTGCTCCACAGTGTATGGTACTGTCAAAATTCAGGTGAGAAAGCCTTTAACTCCCCAAAAGTCCTATTTTATAGGCCATCCTTTCATTATCTTGTTCTGGTATCTGGTCTGATTAAATTATAGAAAATTACTAATATATTACTCAGAACAAATAGATGGGCTTCCGCCTGTTATGTTTATTTTGCCTCATCTTCTATCCCAACAACTCAAGGCAAACAAGGGGGAAAGCAGGAGATAGGGAGTGATTTTTTTTTTTTCAGAAAGAGAGGAGCTGCAATTATTTCCTATATACAACTAAAGAAATAAATGCCTTCCTTCATGAGTAGGAGATCCAGCCAAAGACCATCACTGGAAGGATAAAAGTCAATGGGATTTTTCCAGGAGCAGAATCTTTGTCAAGAGTCATCACCCACACAACTTCAACACCAGGTCTCCTTTGTGACCAAAGGAATAATTCGGCTAGCCAGGATTACTAATCAAACTCTGGATAAAGAACAGAACTGTCCTCTTGGTGAAAGTGGTCCATATAAGGATTCAACTCAGGTCACTGATCTCATCCACAGCTTGCTCAACCATCTAAACTATCCAGCTCAGCCAGACAGATATTTATTCGTTCTTTTTTATATCAGCATCCACTTGCCCACCAGTGTCTGACACATAGTAGGTGTTTAACATATGCTTGAATGATAGAAAAGTATATTGAGATTGGGTGACTCTTATTTGGTATTTTAAACAAATTTATAATCTCACAAAATGTCTGTTTGGTCATCCTACTGACTCAGGACAGGTCTTGAGTGCGTAGGGTATTTTTTCCAGGCCATCCATCTAATTTTACATGTCTCCAGAGACAGAGCTTTTCCACCTCCTTTGGAACTCTACTAATAGATGTCATTCAAAGCTTCTAAAATCCTAAATGGCACCATGAGCTTTAGCGCTGGCCTAGGGCTGTCCAATTTATGCTTTACCAGTGATTTATTAACGCTTTGTACAGAGAGACTTGTCAACTCACACCAACAGTGTGATTTTCAGGGTGTGATGACAGTAACCAGGTAAGAAATTAGAAATCAATTTTTTTTATTAGCAACTAGTTTGAAGTATTAAGAAAGCTATGACTATGAGCTGCTTGCTTTCTCTGTTGTTTTTAAAAAGAAAGAAAATATGAATAATCTTTTAAGTGGAGTGCATCTACCCACACTGCTGTTCTGTGGGACCACAGACTATGTAATATTTTAACTTCACTAAGACTCACAATGAACATTTGTTGCCAATACCATTCAGTTAGAGTTTGCACACTGCGATGGTAAATAGGACTAAAGATTGTGTCTGTCCAATAATACTATGTGTCTATAGTTTATTCCTTATATTTTTGTTTCATACTTGTGATTTCTGCAGTTTGGGGAACTCATCTGTATCTCAAAGAGCTGTTCGGACTAGTGGAAGATGAAATCACTATTAGGAATCTGTAGAACACAACTCTTAGGAGCCATCAGTAAATTTCAAACCCAGGACTGCCTAACAGGCTCTGTTTCAAGTATGCCTCTCTATTCATAAATAGGGACTCATTTTATCTCTGTAGTCTTTTTACCTCCTAGTTTTCTTTAAGTCCTTCTAATGATAAGAAAAACTCTTAGAAGTAAAGTCACCAAAAGGTATATATCCTATACCTATGACTGAGTGAATGATATGAGTATTTTAAAAGCTGTATTATTATTTTTTAGTTAACTTTTCCTTCTTGTTTTCCACTAGGAATAGGTATGAGATTTAAAAAAAAAAAATAAAGATAACAGTGATCCAAGTTTATGTGTAAGTTAAAGGTAATGTGAATTCCAGAATCATAGACTTAGAAGGGGACCTCAGAAGCCCACTCAGCTGAGAAAACTGAGACTGAGAGGTCAGATGACTAAGGTCACACAGTGAGCAGAGCTGTGTTAGAGCTAGAACTCAAATTCAGCTTCTCAGACAACAGATCGGGTTCTTAAAGTGATGAGACAGGAAAAAAATAAAGATACTATTGGTTGTAAGGAGAAAATAAACTCTAGCTTCATCTGTTCCCCGATTAATCAATCATTATGCATTTATTAAGTGCCCACTATGCGGCAGGCACTGTGCTAGATACTGGATATAGAAGTTTAAAAAAAAAAAATCTCTAGGTAGGATGATAGACTGATTAGCATTTGAAGTGTGCCATTTGGAGATGGAAGGTAAGGGACTGTTCTAGATTACCTAAGTGAGAATTCAGTAGAACTGGGAAGATAAGAATTTTCCCACTATAGAAATGTCACCAGCATTAACAGCATTCTATTCATATTTAAAGGGGGGGAGGAGCTGATAACTGCTCTAGGCCAAGTAGAGCCTAGGGAAAAATAGATTTATTCCAAGTAGAATTTTTAAAAGCTGCCACCAAACAATAAGGATAGGCCAAACATCCTTTTGTTGGATCCTTTTTGCCAAATGCTCTACAAACAGGAGGAATGAATCACCATTACATTTTGGGGGGTGCCTACTTTGTTCTCAGTGGTGTACTAGGCCTATATCCTGAAGCCAAAACAAGTCATTTCAGGAGCCCAGGAGTGAATAATTGCCCTAATATATAAACCAGAAGTATAACAATTAGGTTAGGGGGAGGGAAGGAAGAGGTAGAAGAGAGCCAATCACAGAAGCTTATGGCTTAGACTCAGTACCCATGGGTGTAGATCTGGATGAAAATGGCATCCAACATATGGAAACTGGTCCCTGATTAAGGGAATTCCTGGGACTCTGGGGCCAGTCCTAACTCCAACTGGGGGAATCAGGTCCCTGCTCATCAAAACAAAACTTGGGCCTAAACTAATCTGGGCTTTCAAGAACCACATCCAGGTTTGTTAACTGTCTGTCCAAAACTACATATCCCATCCCTGTCGTTTTATAGACAAAGATCACCAGTGAATAATGCAATATTTGTGGGGAGAACTTTCCAAACGAAAATTCTGCGTTTTCTATGATTCCTTAGATTTGTTCATAGAATCAGACTCAACAAGTAGAACAAATACTAAGAAGAATAAATGAACAAATATATAGAAATTTAAGATTTGTAAACTGCTTAGAATCAATTGCCTCATACACTCCATCTTTGTTAACACTGTTCTTCAACTCATAACAACTTCACTTTTTACCTTGTCAGGCTTTTAAAAGTCAATTTAGAATATTTTTGCGTGTGGTAGGTGGGGAGGGGAGAGAGACTTTGGAAATTTCTCACTGGTAGAATTCTTTCTTTTGTTAGTGTTGAGATTTTTTTGCTGGTTGGTCATTAGTGATTCTTAACTTAAAAAGTCCAAGAAGGACTCTTTGAGGTCAGTGGCAAAACACTTCCTCCCCACCTCTTAATCCCCCTCCATTTAGGGTCGATTTTAAATTTTGCTCCGCATCCAATAGCATCTTGAAAAGTTGGTATATGAATTCTACCAGCACAGCTTTAATTAGGGGGCTGGCCATAACTTTCCCTTCAACTTCTGAAGAAATACTAAAGAACTGTTTATTTAGGGGATTAAAAATACAGATTACTCCCTCCTCCCAGGAATCAATTTTAACTTTAGGAAAGGACCTGAGCATCACAAAATATTGCACATTAACACTAATTTTTACCAACGTTAATATTTATTAGACCTCCACACTGATTGCAACAGTTATCCAAGCATCACTGAACATTTAACAGCGTTTTGCAATTGGGACTGAACTGCAGAACACAACCATTTGCCTAGAAATATCTCTCAGTGCAAAAGAAAATTACTTCTTAAACGGGTATAAAACTACACAAAGAAAGTATCCACAAAACCCATTCTATGCAAAGGTAAGTAAGTGGAAAAGCTTAAGTCTTCTCTTGAAGAACTGGAGGAAAGATTTACAATGCATCCAAAAGGTAATAGCTTCTTACTTCAGCAAACTTTGCTTTTTTTTTTTTTTTTTTAAACACCGAGGGAAGGGGGAGGTGAGCAGGTCTAGCGTGTATTTTGAAAGTGAGTGGATAATTGTATTCATTAAAGATCTGGGTCCGAGAGTTGCCTCCCTAAAGCTAACAATCGCCAGGCACAAATGCACAGGAGAGAGGCCCACCGTGAGCGAGTTAAAATGGAGACTGAATTTCCTCTCAGTCCTCAGAGACGAGAGGGTAGTCGCACCGGGTCAGGGTCAAGGTCACTAGCGGGGCAGTCTGCAGCTGCCTGAATGCTCCACACACACAAATGTGTGTTGGCTTTCCAGCACCGTCACAGGAGAAACAGATAAATCTCTTCTCCTCTCCCACCCTCCCTCCAAACCCCCTCCAAAAAAAGGGGGAGTGGGGGAGACCAAATTTCCGCCCCCCCCCTCTCCGATATTCCTATTCACATACAACTTACTAAAAGCTTCCAAAGTTAACGAGCAAGGGGGAAGTTTGCCAGAAGACCAAAGCTCCGGACTTCTCACCCACAAGGATTAAAACTCTCCCTCCCTCCCACCTAGAGACACCCACACACCCTCCCACCCGTTCCTTAAAAACTGTGGTGAACTGGAGCAAGGCAGCCATGTGCAAACACACTCCCCTGCACTCTGGCTGCCGTTGCCGTTGCTGCAAGTTCTCTGCGAGGAACGAGTTGCACGCCGACAAAACTCTCTTTCTCTCTCTCCTCTTACTCAGTGCACAGAAATATGCACACGCCGAATTTTCCTACACACACACACACACACACACACACACATACACACACACACACACGGCTGCCTGTGGGTTGAGTTTTATGTGCATATATGACATATGTGATATTATACTCAGAACCTCTAGCGGGCAGACGAAGAAAGGACTGCACAGGGGCAATTTTATTTATTTATTTTTTTTTTTCAAGGAAGGGGGGAGAAAAAAAAGCACAACCCCAGCCCTGTGCGCCGACTCCGGCGTACCGGGAAGGAGAAAGAAAGAGAAATATTTGTGGAGCGACTGGGCTGGCTGGCTGGCTGGCTGCTGGTGCGATTTCTCGCCACTCCGGCTTTGGCCTGGGTGGCCCGGGGTCCAGGAGGGCGGAGCAGAGTAGGGTCGGGCAGGGGGAGGGGGCGCGCCGGGTAGCCGGGGCAGCAGCTTTCACCCCACCTCCTTTCTCCCTTTTAGACACCAACACAACTGGTTCGCGAGGGGGTGATCGATCGCACTCCCAGTCTGCAGCGGAAACACACACACACACACATACACTCACACACTCTCAGCCTGAGCTCAAGACACCATAACCTTAACCCTTCCCCCACCCTCCATGAACTTCAGGTGACCGACCACGTCTCTCTGACACATAGGCACTGGGGCTCGGCCCTGTCCTTCTCTCCCCGGAGCTCTCGGCTGGGCAGGCGAGGGCAGCGAACCCGCGCTCTGCCCTAAGGGTTGGGGGGGCAAGGGGGAAGGAGGGCACAAATGACCCTTCCCCTTCCCCCGAACCCCTCCCTTCGGCTCCTCCCGAATCCCCTCCTCCCCTCCCTCCCAGTCACCCCGCCCCACGCCTTTCCCCCTGCCCCCTCCTTCCCTACATTCACGAAGCCCGGCGGCCGCCCCGGGGGGGATATTTTTAGTTGCTTCTCCCTCCTTCACTTTTAGCATCTCCTAGCACTTAAAAGCAAAAGCCAAGAAAGATTGGGGGGCGGGGGGTAGTTGGGAAGAAGAGAAAGCAGGAGATGGAGGGGTGCGAGTGGGGGGAAGTTAACAGTGTTTCAAAGAAAAGAGGAGGGGGAGGAAGGGCGGGAGGGGGCGCCGGGTGGAGGAGGGGAAGGGGGACCAGGTCGTGTCAGAGAGGGGAGTGTGTGGCTGCCTTGCCTGCAGGCGCTGGAGACTGTGATGCACTTTAGTCCTGGACTCTGCTCTAGTCTGGGGGTGGGGGGGCAGCACTAAAAGCCCGACTCTAGGCTGGCTCAGTCTGCTCCGACTGACCCTGCATTTTATTGCGGCCAGGATCCCTGCCTCCCTCGGCTCCCCTCCCCTCTTTCCCTCCTCCTTCCACTCGGCTCTGCTCTGCAGGGACCTCTCGCATGCCACGATCCACTCGGTTCGCCTCCTCCAGTACCTCAGGCTGCGCCCACCATCCGCCAGTCCCCTACCACCTTCACCCCTGGCACCAGTCAGACCTCTGTGTCCTGCAGCAGCGGCGGCGGCAGCGGCGCGCCCCCCCCCCCCCAATTCTAGGCACCCACACCCACCCTTGCCACCTCCACCTCCACCACACACCGCAACAGCGGTGGCAGCAGCCGCCCCAGCGGGGTGTGTGTGTCTATGTGTGCGCGGGGTGCCCCCACACCCTCTTCAGCCGCTCGCCGCCTCGCCCTCCCCCTGACTCCCTTCTTCCTCCTCCTCCTTCTCCTCCTCCTGCTGCCGCCGCCCGCGGCTCCAGGGCCGACCAACCCAGGCGCAACCTTTAGCCGGAGACGGACCTCGCGATTGATTCTGTACCAGACAAGACCGACCGCGCTGCTGCCCCCCCCCTCCCCCACACCCACCTCACGCCAGGCATCCCCCCCCCAGCGCCATCCCTGCCCCCTGCCCCCGTCTGCGCTCCGCCCTGCCCCAGCACCCCGCGCCCCTGGGCACCGGGGAGAAACACCAGGAATTTTTTTTAAAGACTTCAACCTTTCCCACCCCTCCAAGAAAGAATAACCCCCCCTCCGGCATCCACAGGGCTCCCCCTTCCTGCTCTTGCCCCCTCCCACCCGCTACTCGGAGCCAGGAGGGGCAGAGAGAAGGGGAAGGGGGGGGAGGAGAGAACACGATCGCCAGGGGAAAAAAAAAGAGGGGGGCGAGAGAAAGAAAAAAAAAAGAGAAAGAATAGAAAGGGCACAGGGCTGATCATCACCAACATGGCTGCCTCAGCACAGACCTAAGAGAGGAATAACCCAGGCTGTGTCTTTGTCAGCTTCACCTCTGTAACCCTAAACTAATGCAGAAAACAACGGAGCAGGCTGCAGAGGGGAGGGGGGGGGCCGAGAAAATGGCACGAGAGGAGGTGGAGAAGGGATGACTTACGTGAGGGAAGGCGCTTGGGCTGCTCCTGCTTCCTCCTGGGCATTTTCCCCCTTTTCTCACATTCTCCTTCTTGGGTAATGGGAGATCAAATAAAACCCCCGTGGGGGCACCGAGGCAGACCGGGGCAGCGGCAGGCGAGGCAGGCGGGGAGCCGGGAGAGAGCAGAGCAGGGGGAATCCCTTCTCGCAGCCCTGGGCAGTGGGTTGAAGCTGGTCTCCTGAAGCCAGAAAAGGGGTTTTCTTCTTTTCTTTCTTTTTTTTTTTTTCCTTTCCAACCTCTCCCCCCTCCTCCTTTTTTTTGTTTTTTTTTTTTTTTGGTCGTGCACCTGGCTTGTCCCCGATCGTATATATTCTTCAATGGATCTGCTTAGTGGTGTCTCTGTGTGTGTATGTGTGGGTCCTATGCTTGTGTGTGTTATGTGTGGGGTAGATAATGAGCCCTGGTGCGGCGGTGTCTATGGCCGCTCTCTGTGT
>JAJPUD010003989.1:133097-146271 GCA_023553655.1 Myrmecobius fasciatus
AGGGCGAAAGCAAGAAACACACACACACACTCACACACTCATACACTCACACACACTCACTCATGCTCTCGGAGGTAGAGCAAAAAGGAAGGTGCCCCCCGGGCTCCCAGGGCGTACTTAGACACCGATTTGCAAGCGCTCTGCTGAAAAGAATCAGTGGTAAGGGGGTACTTGCGGGGGTAGGATGTGCTGCTTCTGATTTATCCCGCTATTTAACGATCTGAAAGGAGAAGGGAAAAAAAAGTTTTTTCACTCTTTTATTTAAAAGAACGATTAATTCATTCTTACTAGTACAGTGTTTTGTTTTTTTTAATAGAAATTGATTTTTTTCTCCAACTTAGATCTATAAAATTACCAGATGCTTTGCTTCTTCCAATATTTCAGGATCCTGGCATCCCTAAAAAATTCACCATAAAATTCTTGGGGTTACCACCTTTCACCCACCCTTAAAAAACCGCAGTAAAAAATAAAATGAAGAACAAACAAAATAGATGGTGAAATGAATCACTATGTGGCCCGGATAAGTGTCCAGTTTTGAAATCCCCAGTGGAGTTAAAAACTGAAAAATGCTGCCCAAATGGAAATTATAAGTCCTTGACAAAGGGGAAAAATAAGATTAGGTCACCCCTAATGGCTGCTTTAACTGCTACATGATAGTTCTACAGAGCACACAGCAATCCTGACTTGGGAAATATACTTTTTTTCCTGTTCTAATGCAGGTATAGGAAGCTTTAGCCTGAAGCAATTCCAGGGTGCATTATGAACCCAATATAGCAGTTTTCATTAACTGATACATACTTTCATTACTTTACAAATCACACATCTTTCTTCAAAGACAGACATAAAGGGGAAAAAGAGAAAAGAACTGGGTCTCACTAAGGCACAAAAGGCACTTGGTGAAAAAGAAGTGTTCTCTTTGTGACTTGCAGTCATTTGGATAAAAGTTCACTCAGAGGTTGTTAATGATTTAAACTCCAAAACCTGGTACTACAATTGAAGTAAAACGGGTTGGAGAAGAGTTGTTTCATAAAACTCCTTTTGTGAGAGGAAACTTTGAACTTAGTAGAATACATAATCTGCCATGAGTCAGATGTGGCTAAAAAAATAATAATAATAAGGTGCAGTATTTAGCTATATATTCTTCTTTTTGCTTTTTTTTTTTGCTCTGACTCATCTCATTATGTTAAATATTTTCCTATCAACTTTGAAAGAGTCACTTTATCAAAGTAGCTACACTCAGTGTGGATGCTATCATTATAAAACTAATCTATAACCATAAAGGGGTGCCTAACACCTTTCTGAGGTAGCAGTTTAATTCACACAATTACAGTAGTTAATAAGAGCCATGAGATAAAAACTGTACACATCATTTTAAAAATAGCAATGACTGTATATTGAGTATTTTATTAGAGTCTCTAAGTCCAGAGTATCTCCTAAAAGATGTTTCCCAGTGAGAATGAAATTTCCATATAAATCCTTCTCACTTATAACTTCCCAGCATAAGATGCTTACCAATGATGAATCCATGTTCCTTGATCCTTTCTGGAGTATACCTGCTTGAACATACTGCAAAGATACCCCTTAAGGTAGTTGTTACAAATAAGGTATAATCATATGATCAATCCTAGGTTGGTAGTTGACCTAAGTAATTTGAAATTAGGCTTTCTTGCTAATTCATTGGAGATAGAAAGACAAAAGAAAACAGGAATAATTCAACCAGTTATAACTTTAGGAGTTCTCAGTTCCCCTGTCCTGAAATTAATGTACAGATGCTGATCAGAATCCTTCTGCTACTTGTATGTGGACCTATTACCCCAAGTCAGTAGGTTCTTTCTGCCTATTACGTAAACAGAATGACCCAATGGTCTAGTGCTGAACCTTTGGGACACTGAGCTGGAACACTGAGAAGCATTTATGATGTTACCTAGACACTTGAATCCATATTTGCCCCGTTTACTTCTGGACTTTACAAAGTCCAGCCTACTATATTTGAAGAGATGCTTTCAGCTATTGAAATTAAGACTCTGAGATGATATAAAAAAATAAGATGGCATAAAACTCTCCTTTCTTCAAAATGGCATGTATTTTCCAGGGCCCTTATGGCTCCTCCATAAATTCTCGATTAGACCTAGGTATGGATTGTCAACAGAACCCTTTTTAATTCTGGTCTACTTCTTCAACCATTAATTAATTTATATTCAGAGAATGATAACTAATTTTCATAGCAGATGAATCCAAAATATTAAGGCAAATCTATTGAAAATGACAAGGATGCATCTCAATGCCAAACATGAGATCCTGAGGGATCCTTGCTGTTTTGGAAAGAACAGCTGGATCTAGAATCAAGAAAACTGGTTTTATGTTCTGCCTGGAAACAACTGATTGAATCAGTAGTTTTAAGATCTTAAGCTAATCCATATGACCTCTTTAAGCCTCAGTTTCCTTAACTTTAAAATTTGAAAACTAATCTTTACATGGTATGATGCTTTGGATATAATCCTGGCATTGGAATCACAGGTCTTGGATTCATAACCCAATTCTGACACTTGTGTGAACTTGGATGAATCACTTTCCTGAGCCTCAGTTTCCTTTTCTGTGAAATAGAAGAGTGGGACTATATAACCCCCATGGTCTCTTCTAGCATTAAAGATATGATCTACAGAGAAATGCAAATTAAGACAACCCTGAGGTACCACTACACACCTGTCAGATTGGCTAAAATGACAGAAAAGATAACGATGAATGTTGGAGGGGATGTGGGAAAGCTGGGACACTGATGCATTGTTGGTGGAGCTGTGAACAGATCCAGCCATTCTAGAGAGCAATTTGGAACTGTGCTCAAAAAGTTATCAAACTGTGCATACCCTTTGATCCAGCAGCATTTCTATTGGGCTTATATCCCAAAGAGATCATAAAAGAAGGAAAGGACCCCACATGTGCAAGAATGTTTGTGGCAGCCCTTTTGGTAGTGGCTAGAAACTGGAAATTGAATAGATGCCCTTCAATGGAGAGTGGCTGAATAAATTATGATATATGAATATTATGGAATATTATTGTTTTGTAAGAAATGACCAGCAGGACGATTTCAGAGAGGCCTGGAGAGACTTGCATGAGCTGATGCTGAGTGAAATGAGGAGAACCAGGAGATCATTATAAACGGCAACAACAAGACTATATGATGATCAATTTTGATGGACGTGGCTCTCTTCAACAATGAAATGTTTCAAACCACTTCCAATTGTTCACTGAAGGAAGCCATATACACCCAGAGAGAGGGATGTGAAATGTGGACCACAACATAACATCATCATACTCTCGATTGATGTTTGCTTACATTGTGTTTCCTTTATCTGATATGTCTTTCGTGTAGATACAATTTTTCTTGCACAACAATGATAAGTGTGGAAATGTGTATACATATATTCGATCTGTCAAGTATTTTAACATAATTAACATGTAGTGGATATCCTGCCATCTAGGGGAGGGGTGGGGAGTTGGGGGGAAAATTTGTAACAGAAAGTTATGTAAGGGTTAATGTTGAAGAATTACCCATACATATGTTTTGCAAATAAAATAAAATTTTTTAAAAAAAGATATGATCTAACCACTTGTCTCACCATATTGTTGTGGGGAGAATGCATTCTAATTCTTAAAGTACTGGAATAATAGTTATTCAATTCGATTCAACAATGATTCATTATATACCTCCCATGTTTAAGGCATTGGACTAGGCCCTGGGAAAACAAAAACATAATAGTTCCATCCCCTCATTTTGTGGATGGGAAACAACCTGTATAGAGGAAATTAAGTATAAAATATATGCAAAGTAATTGGAAGGGAAGAGTTCTCAGGAGAATGCGATTGACTGAAGAGATCCAGATTGACTTCCTGTAGGAAGCAGCCCTTGAAATGAGCTAAGGATTCTAGAAAGTGGAGGTGAGAGTGGGAATGAATTCCAGAAGTGGGGGCACCTGTGCAAAGCAATGGAATATTAATATGGGGAAATGAGAAATGTTAGTTTTATAGCAGATTCTGCTTGATTTCTGCACATGGAATACATTAAAAGTATGTCCCAGTTAGAGCAGTGGCTAGAGTACCAGGCTTGAATTCAGGAGGACCTGAGTTCAAATCTAGCCTCAGACACTGAAGAGTTAACTAACTGTGTGATCCAAGGTAAGTCATTTAACCCCAATTGCCTAAAAACACAACAAAACAAAAGTATGCCTTACCTTGTTGTATGTATGTGGACAGGTATTTATGTGCATCTATGCATTTGTGAATACATCGTATATGTCTATGTCTGCTATACAGGATATTCCAAAAGTTGGATATATATATGTGTGTGTGTATGTGTGTATTTATATATGACTTTTGGAAAGCTCTCTATATAATAAAACCACACATATCATATGTGTGTGTGTATATTTATACATGACTTTTGGAAAGCCCTCTGTATAAGAGAAAAACACACATGATGTGTGTATATGTATTTATACATGACTTTTGGAAAGCTCTACATAACAGAAACACACACAATGTGTGTATATAGATGCGTGTGTGTGTATATGTGTATATCTTATCCCACAAGAATATCATAAAATGACAAAAGAGAATTCCAAAAAAATGGAACATTCTGAAAAGTTACTTCTAAACAACCTGCAGTACAGGAATAAATATTTTTCTGAGAGCGAGCAAAGAGCAGGGAAAAAGAAGGCACCACTTTCTCCCAAAGGTTTTTATTTATTTTGCCAAGGGAAAAGAGACCCTCTGGAATTTTTTCTTGGAGTTCTAGAATCTAGGGCAGCATGAGCAATGGAGAGAGAGCCCTTCCTCAGAGACAGAAAGACGCCTCTGAACTTAACCTCTCATTTCAGAAAAGATACTGGCCTGATTTAGTAAAGGGAACTTCCTCATTCAAGACTTCAGTATAACTATGAAATCCTGGGTATGATGGCATCTTTACCTCATCCCAAAATCTAAACAAGATGGGAGAGGTTCACCATAGGACTAAAGAGTTAATATTTTTCCCCCAGGCATGATTCCTGATAGCTCTGTGGATTGCAATCCAACTAGAATAAATTGAAATTGGGCAATGGTTAGTCTTGGACCTCCCATCAGTGAAATGGTTTGAAGTTCTGGCCTTGTCTACTGGACCAGACTCAGTTTGGGACTTCAATTTGGGCTTGTGAAACTGATCGCTGATGGAACAGGAAGCATATTGCATCCATCAGCTGATGTCTCCTATCACAAATCTCTAAGAAAAAAATAAAACCAGAGACTTTGTCATTTTTATGGCATCTGAATTTCCCCTTTTTTTCTCTTCACCTCTGTTCCAAGGAAGACATTATGGGCCACTTTATGATATACAAAGTGTTTTCTTCCCAGCAATCCTGTGAAGTAAAGAGTGTGTGTACTATTATCCCCATTTTATAGATGAAAAGAGAAGCAAAGTGACTTGCTAAGTTCCTGAGAGTTTACTCAAGGTCACATATCTAAGTGACAGATTGGATTTGAACCTGAAGGCTGCTCTCCCTCTGTTGTACCATACTTCCTCTCCTTAGACTCCAGAATTCAAGTAGATTATCTTTGTGTACCATATACCAGGCTACCACTTTGACCACTGATAGGTTTCCAGCTGGGATATTTTCTCCCTCTTTTGTGGAGAGGGGATGGGATATCTACTAAATACTTTTTCTGGCCTATTTCTGGAAATTCTTGTTGGCTAGATATCACTCTGAGTTGACCTTTAGCAGCCTTTGATAGTCAGTCAATAAGCATTTATAAAGCACCTACTATATGCCATTATAAGTGCTGTGCTAAATGCTGAGTTTATGACTATAGGTTGGAGACTGGGTTGTGCCAGTCTATGCTTTTTCTCCAGGTGGGTTTTAGGCTTAGCTTTCCACCAGCCTCTTGGAAAGCATTGTAACCTTCTTGATACCAGCTTAAAGATACCAAGAACCAATTGCTCAAAAAGTGCATTCTAATCTTGTCAGAATAGGGTCCAGAGAGCTAGTCATCTTCATTTTTGTGCTACTCTACCCAACCATGGCCCATCAGCTGTTAGATCATTTTCCCAGAGAACTGAACAACAGTGACTGAAGCATGTTGCTCTAGGCAGGCTCATCATGAATCCCTGGGGCTCCCTCCATTGACACACTTCAGGGGTTAAGTGATCATGTTGAATTCAACTTCTGCTGGGGTTATATACTCTGTCCTGCTACAGGCAGTGAATGACTTAGAGGGGGGAGCTGTAAGGAATCATGCACTTGGAAGTATCTCCTAAATCTCAGTTCTCCTCCTCCTCTTTCTTCTTCTTGTTTTTGTTCTTCTTCTCTCTCTATCTAATTTTTTATCTTTGTCTCTCTGCTTCTGTTTTTGTTTGTCTCTCATTCTCTCACTTTCTCTTTCTCTCTCTGTCTCTCTGTATCTCTGTCTCTGTTTCTCTGTCTCTGAATCTCTCTGTCTTTCTCTCTCTCTCTCTTTCTCTCATTCTCTCTCTCATATTTCCTCCTCCATTTTTCCTGTCTCTTGATAACAAATGAACAAAATCCATCTCTTAGTGATTGATTTTTACATTATTTTACATTATTTTAGTGACTTGAAAATTTGATTTCATAGTTGTGGGGAATGCTTGATATAGAAACTCTTTCCCCTGATATAAACAATGTGCTTGTACTTTTACTTTTAGACAGCTTCTTGAAGCCTCTGAGTCTATCATCTTAAGGGGTAGTGTATCTTAGAGGTAGGATGTAAACTCCAATGTTTCTAACTCTAAGGCCAGCATCCTATACATTATGCTGTCCTTACTTTCACTATGTATGTATATATGTGTATATAAGTACACACACACACACATATACATATATATATATATATATGTATATATTAAAGGATTTGCATAGGAATGTATGGAGCAGCCTGGATACCTTCCTCTTATATGTGGTACCTTCAGAATTGCTACCCAAAGTTCAAGGCACTTTCATTTGTTCCCTCATTCAAAATGAGGGCTCAGAAACCCCAGCTAGTACACTGCTTTTTTCCCTAGTTAGCCAGAAGAAATATTATAAATGAATTCATTAAGTTACAAATTAATATTTTAAAATTATACATTAAGTTCAAAACAAAGGTATTTCATTAAAATATAAGGAGTGAGATTTGTAATAGACTATTCTCTTCTCCCCTACTCCATAAATTTAGGGCACACTATTCCACAAATATACCTACCATGAAAGGGGAAAGTGGGCATGTCTTGTCATCCTGCTTGAGGGGCCCCTATGTGACAGGATTGTGAAGACAATCTAGAGAGATGTCTTTGATCCAGGCACAGATGAAATATCAGGTCCCAACAATCAAGGCATCCAAGCTGGACCATAGTATATCTCTACCTCTGTATCTCCATACCACCATTCCTTGGTGCTTCCCATCCTTAGTGACTAGAATATGCTCCCTCCTTAGCTCTGCCTCCTGGAAGCCCTAGGTCCCTCCAAATGTAGCTCATTACAGTTGCTTCAGGAAGCCTCTCTAGATTAGACCTACAGCTGTACCTGTACATTTGTTTAGGTGTATGTGCATGTATGTGCATGCATGTATGTATATATAAAACATATACATATGCACATATGTATACACTCTGCATGCATACATGCATATATATACATAAATATAGATAGATATTTATTTGTTTACATGTATTCCTCAACAGAGTGGCTCTTTGAAGGCAGAAATAATTTTGATTTTGTCTTTGTAAATCTAGTGGTTCCTATAATACTATAAGAAACAACAAACCTATCAAACAATATGCATTTATTAAACATCTACTATGCTCCAGGCACCATGCTAGGCAATGAGCATACAAAGACCGAAACAAGATCTGTTTGCATCAGCCTCCATATTTGGGTCTCTTTCGGGATTCACTGGGGTAGGGAATTCATGAAGAAACTCCCTCTTGGCCACTCCTCTGTGACTTAGAGTTGAGGTAAACTGTCTGAAGCACTGAGAAATTAAATGATTTGATTAGAACCAGTGTGTCCTTCCCAACTGCCACACAGGCTCGATAGCCACTATTCAGGGAGGTTTGGTGGTTCAGTAGAAAGAGATTTAGACTTTGGAAGCAGGAAGGCTGAAGATCTCAATTCTAATTCTACTTCAGATGCTTACTGGCTGTGAGATTCCTTAACTATTTTCAGCCTCAATTTTTTCACTTGTAAAATGGGATAATAATCATACCTATATCCCAGGGTTGTTGTGAGAATCACAAGAGATCACAAGGAAAGTGTTTTAAAAACTTTTTATTATTATTATTACTCTATGTTGCATTTCCAATACATGTACACATATTCTAATATATGCACACATGTGTATGCACACATATACATATGTGTATATACACACCTATACACATACATGTACATACACATACAAATATACACATGCCCTAAGGGTGACTGCCCTGTTAGACTGCCCCTAATGTTCAAATGGGGAACAACAATCTCTTCCTTGAATTTAGCTGGTAGAATTGATGATATTGATAAAAAGATAGCCTAGCCTATCTATCCTATTGTCCTTCAAAAAAACAAAGAACACTGTCGTTTCCCAGAATTGGTCTTTTGGGACCGGGCTGCCTGTCTGAGCTGCAGCCTCAAGCTTGCAACAGAGCAAAGATCCCCTCAGCTCCCAAGTGTTCCAAGCTTTAATAGAAACAGTGTGCTACACCTGGCACCATGTTGGAGGTCGTGGGTGAATGTCACAAAGTAAGTTTTCTGGTGGCTGGCTTGGGTCAGCAATGGCATAGATATCCCAGGATCAAGGCAGCTTCTGTATAAAAAAACTATAGTTAAAACTGATACAGCATTTTAAGATTTTGCAAAGCATTTCTCATGCTATCTCATTTGATCCTATTATATCTTATGAAGTCAGTAATCTCTTTTTTTCTTTCTTACTTAATACTTTTATTTTTTTCCAATTACATGTAAAATGGTTATCAATATTTACTTTTATAATAGTTGTTCAATTTTTTTCCCTCCCTCCCTCTCCTCATCTCTTCACAAGATAGCAAGCAATCTATTACAGGCACAATCATATTAAATATATTTTTACATTAGTCATGTTGTGAAAAAAGAATCAGAACAAAAGGAAAAAAACACAAGAAAGAAAAAAAACAAAAAAATGTGATAATAGTATGTGTCAATCTACATTCAGACTCCATAGTTCTTTCTCTGGATATATATATAGCATTTTCTATTATGAATGTTTTGGGATTATATTGCTGAGAAGAGCTGAGTTCATCAAAACTGATCATCATACCATGTTGCTGTTACTGTGTACAATGCTTTCCTGGTTCTGCTCACTTCACTCATCATCAGTCTGTACGTCTTTCCAGGTTTTTCTAAAATCTGCCTGCTCATCATTTCTTACAGTATTCCACAGTAATCTTTTTTGAGTAATACCAATTTTTTTGCATAATCTATTTATGTATTCTTAACAGACTAATGCTCTATTCAAGTCTCTTTTGATGCTTTATCAGATCATATATGTGAACCTGGGTACCCAGAACCTATGCTAGTAGAGAGCAAACGCTGGTGGAATCTGCCAGACTAGAGATGCTTCAAGCATAGGTGGCAGACAGCCATCTAGATACATGAATTTAGCTCAAGTTTAGGAAGCTCAACACCAACTTGTGTGTGGAGTGAATCCATTGCTTGATCATGGTGTGTCTCAAAGATCCATGATGTATGAAAAACCAAGGGGGTTTGATTGGCACAGGTAAAGAGTGAACCCCAGCTAACAAAATTACAAGTCCCCTGATTAATAGATGATTAATGGTATTAATATGTAACTTGGTAGGTTTGTCATAATTTAGATCACTGTAGCAAAAGAGTGTATATAGCTGAGGTGTCAAACACAGGATGCTCTAGCTCTATGGGATCATAAACACTTTAGTATAGCTTGAACCAAATTATAATATAATTGGAAAGCATTTAATTAAATAAACAAAAATACATCAGAACACAGTATTAATATGTAGTTGTCAAAGTCAATATGCCACCTGGAAGGATCCTTATTTACTATTTATTGTCCCTGCTTCTATTTGAATTTGACACCATGGGGATACTTGATATAATAAAAAAAGAACCAAGATACTTCTCCTCTTCTGTCATAAGCTAGTTTCTGGTTGTTTCTGGTCATTGGAGTCCTTCCTCCTCTCTCCAAAAAGAGTCAGAAAGTTGTTCTCTCTTAAACATCCAGTCTTGGGTTATCCCTTTCCTTTGACTTTACTAGGAATATAGAATTGGAAACTTAGAAGTCACCTAAACTAACCTCATCTTATAGCTTCTTCTCAAGCCCACAGGTTAAGTGACTTTCTTGAGCAAGTCTAACAACTAATAGAATTTGAACTCAGGTCTTCTGACTCCAAAGCCAACACCATTTCCACTGTACTTCTCTGGAGTGTTCCCTTCAGTAAGATCAGCTGCTAAGCTAAAAACTCCCTTTTACTCCATTCTATGTAGAGTGCCTAAGTACAGTTGCTATATGGCTTAGCTCAGAGATAGGTACAGTCTTGGTGCTCAAACCGGCTTGGCTCAGCCTTAGTAGTCTATTGCTTGGGACAGCTAGGTGGCACAGTAGTCAGGAGGTGGATCTGGAGTCAGGAGGACCTGAGCTTAAATCTAGCCTCAGATACTTGATACTTATTAACTATGTGACCCTGGGTAAGTCACTTGATCCCTATTGCCTCATTAAAAAATAGATTATTACTTTAGGTTTCATTTTAATGTCTGGTCACAAATCTTTCTACCCATTTCTTAGCTTATTTCGTCCTTCCCTATTAATCTCTGCATCTACCACTTGGGGTGGAGGGACCACGTAGTCAGTTCTGTTTGCCACTGGATGTTTCCAACTGGATGTCTCAGAAGCATCTCCATCAAGAATCCAAAAAATAACTCATCATCTTCTCCCCTCAAATATGTCCATCTCCCAACTTCTCTATTTTTGTTGATGATACTATCTTGCTCAAAACTTAAGAGGCATCTTTAACTCTCCATACTCTATCATCCTCCATACCTATAAGTTGCAAAGTCCTGCCCATCCTTTTTCCAAAATATTTCTTTCCTCTCACCTCTCTTTTCCATTCTCACTTCTATTATCCGAATTCAAGCTATTATTGATTCTTAGTTAGTCTGTAGTAATTTCTTCCTTTTGTTAATATTTTAAAATTCTTGCATCACTATAGTTAAACCATGTATCCTTCCCCCTTCCCCTCCCTCAGAGTCATTCCATATGACAGCTAGTATGTTTCAGAGAGGAACAAAAAGCAAAAAAAAAAGACTGATACATTGAAAAAAAGTCCAAAAATATGTACAATGTTAAAACCCGTGGACCTGCTACCTCTATGAAGGGGTAAGTTAAAGGTGTTTTCTCATATCTCTTCTTTCAAATAGTTTTAAAAATTGGTCTTTCTTCTTCCAGTATCTCCCTTCTCCAACCCATCTGTCATTCCACTCAATACTCAAATACACAGGTCCTGCTTAAAAAAATTTCTAGCTACTTATTAAGATAAGGAACAAACTCCTTAGGCTGACATTAAATCCTTTCCTCTTCTTCCTTCTCCTCACCCCCACCCCCAACTTGTTTCCAATTTACCTTTCCATCTTTAATTCCCAGTGTTATGTGTCTTTGGGACACAATTCCTTGATCTTGCCTCCATGCTTTTATGAAAACCATTGCACATCATGACATTACCTCCCTGATGTTATGGCCAGCTTCAAGAATGAAGGACAAAAAGTTGAATGTAGAATGGATTGTTCCATTTCTCCACCTGCCAAAATCCATGTCTTTCTTCTACATGGAGAAAGTAATTTCCTAGATTACTCTTTTACACTTTATATCCAACTCAGGTTCTACTTTCTTCTATGAAGTCATCCCTACTCTAGCTACTTAAGTGACCTCTCACTTTAAGTTTGTCTTGGTACTTTGTCTGGATCTTTAATTCACACAGAATCTTCCTTGGCTTGTATTTCCCTCTGTACATGTATTGTTTTTCTTCCTATGTTAAGGTCCTTGGAGATGAGAACTATTCTTCATTTTTGCATTGCCAGTCTTAACCCAGTGCCTTTCATGATAGAGTAGACATCTAATAAATGTTTGTTGTAGTGAATTGAGATGATAAATTAGTAAACATAAAACTCAACTTTTACTATAATTACTCAAAATTTAGTTTAGCCAATGCTATTCTAAAATCCACATATCTTTGTGGGGGGGAGGGTTTGTTCTTTGGGTTTTTTTTGTTGTGATGGTTCTTGTTTTACTGTATATTATTAAATGATGTGGTGCTTGTCCATATTAATATATTAAGCTATCAATTTTTTAAAAAATGTGTGCGTATTCAAACAATGTTTTTGGTGAATAGACAAAGAAGGGGAAGTAGAAAAGAAACTAAACTCCCTTATGCATTTCTCCCATTTTTCTTTCTCCATCTATCTTCTAATCACTAGCTCCTCAGCTGACTTCCCCATTCCATTTTATAAAGGAAACGTAGATGGTGGTGAATCCAGAATTGGAGCTGGAGTCAGAAAGCACCTTGAGTTCAAATCCTGTCTCAGGCATTTAATATCTCCATGACTCTAGGAGTCACTTGATCTCTGTATGTCTCAGTCTCCTTGTCTGTAAACGATATCTACCTTACAGCATTGTTGTGAGAATCAAAGGAGATAATATTTCTAAAGTGCTTTGTAAGTCTTAAAGCACTATATAAATGTAAACTATTATTGTTATTCTAGCAGCTTCTCTGCAGTTTCAGGCTAGCCCTGATGCCTTGATATCTATCACCATTGCTAAAAAATAACAATAATAACATATATTCCTTGAGCACCTATAGCTTGCATAATGTTGTTCCTTGAGCTAGGTGACATGGTATAGGACAGACATCATTACAATCTGACATTATTTTGTAGTCTATTTCTGAGTAGGAAATCTATGGGAGATGGGAGAAGGAAACTCCTTGAAAACGGACTTTTATAAATGAGAGACAAGAAAAGATTAATGCATTTTTTATCCTTTCTTTTTTTATACCTGTTTCTTTTGATCCTCTAACAATCTTGAATGAAAGTGATCTATGTATTCTTTTTCATTTTTTCTTCCTATTTTCCCCTTTCTCCCTTCCCTCTGTCCTTCC